>JBBPQH010000103.1:0-31060 GCA_038092475.1 Boletus tomentosulus
GGAAGTGGTTAGTCGACTTATCTGGCTCGTCGCGAAAGACCTTTATGTCCTCAAAAACACACCGGAAAGCGGCGTTGGAGGGCTCACAGATGATCTGAGGTTCTGTGGGATGATACCTCTTGTTGGCTTTCTTGAGTTTCTTTTTGGCACGGGAATCTGGGCAGGGGATTCTAAGGATGAATTCAAGGATGCCTGTGTGAATTTCACCCACTGGATTGCGATGGACGTCGACATTAGACAAACATACTCGACGGGCGAGGCTAAACCAGACCAACTATCGTAAGTGGTTTGTTTCATGGGAAGCGACTAATGGTTGGTGTCGTATGCAGCCTGAGTGAATGGTCACTGCGTCACTGGCACAGAACAAGTGCGATACAGTGTCATCATAATCAACCATCGATTGACCAGGCTATCCCGGTCTACTTCAAAAACCAAAACCCTGACGACTCCGGTTCCATGTCGCAAATCTTCATTTCGGACAAAGCACGCGCTGAAAAGTCACCCAGTGCCCTACGCATTATTAGAAGGGGTGACGCAAGCATCGGAGGACCAGGCATCGAAGGACCCGATGTTATTTCAAGATCTAATCCTTACGTCGCCATTTTGGCTGATCTTGGAGTTGACGACGAGAACAGTGGAGTTCGTACCACGTTCCCAGAGAGGGCTGCTCCGCGCTCAAAGGATGGGCCATGCCTTTGCATCCACGCCAGTGGATTAACTTCTAAAACATATCAGTTCTTGCAAGATTATCCAGAGCTCCTGCCGAGGCTGAAAGAGCTTATCGAAAGGGAGACGATTCCTCGTTCGGAGCAGAAGACTGTACAGCAGTTACGGGATCAGGTTCGATTCGGGAGGTCAGCGGAGAAAAAAAACATGGTATGGGAGAGGCTTCCTGAGGTGATGCGGCAGGAGTGATCCACGCCATGTAGCCAACACACATAAGTAGTCGCATTGTGTTTGTATCACACTCTCATCTGGTGTTGTGTTCAGCCAGCTTCCGACCATTGCCAATAACGAGATGGGAACGATCACTTCTGAACTGTGTGGCAGCGTGGATACCTTCGACCGTTCCCCTACTAAGTACATGTCATACACGGCGATCGGCGGACCAACTTTGATCGACAAATTATGAGATTGCCTCCGAGTGACGCTTTGATTTGCTCGCAGCTTCATCGTCCGTTGCCCGACGTGGTCCAGTCAATTCAAGTCGCGCATGATAGATGGCGATAATATAGCAGGGGACGTATGAACGACATCGGAATCCTTGGTGGAGACGAGATTGAGTACAATGTCGGCTACTGTCACAGTATCATACTGGAATAATAACCGTTTGTGGATGCCAATGGCGAGTCGGTGGTAGTATCTGCAGTCACGGATTCACGGTAGAAATGGAAATAAAGCTCCCAAATCACGAGATGCGCCCTATTTCAGGGAGAGGCAACGTGTATGCGCACTTACCACGGCCTCTTCATTTACCCTCTTAATTTTCGCCAACGTCCAAGCTGTCGGCGATGAGTGGTGCGTGCTGAGAGATAAAATTGCATTGATGCTGATTGCTGAACAAGAATATTCCCAGCTCACCGAAATTGACGCTGGTGGCGCGGTAATGGCATTGTCATTTACACCGAATGGCGAGTATCTCGTCAGTGGTGGGGATGCGGGTGTCGAAGTGTGGCGAGTGAAAGACGGCGAACGAGTAGCGACGATGATGCAAGTGAAACATGTCAGATGCGTTGCTGTCTCCAAGGATGGCAGATGGATCGCAGCGGGGTCCTACGACGAGGTGTGGGTTTGGGACGCGACGGACTACAAACGAGCCTTTGCGGGTTATATCGGTAAGATCACCTTTGACGTCGATTTCTCGCCGGACTCGTCTCGTCTCGTCTCTGCCGACGGCTACCATTACACGGCCACCGTTTGGGCCATTGCAGCACGTAAAAAAGTGCACACACTCAGCCATGGCGGTTGGGTTGGAGCAGCCAAATACTCTCCACAGAGCGACCGAATCGCGACAGCCACTAATGAATCCGTCCGAGTCGACAACGACGATGGTCAATTACTAGTCGATGTAAAAGTGGAACTGAAACCGCATCATGGTCTCCTCTGGTTCAACTTCAACTATCTCTTTGTCACAACCAGGGACAGCAAAATCAAGAAAATCGATGTATCCACCGGGTCAACCGTTTCGGAGTGGTCAGTTCTTGGCGACCCGTGCATGGCCTTGCCGCAACATGGGAAATTCATAGCATACTCTACGGAGGACAACATCATGTTCTGGGACACCTCAACACACACCCAACTTGCCCTCATCCCGCAGAGTAGCGGAACACGTTCAATCGTATTCTCCCAAAACGACCGGCTTCTTGGAATTGCTGCACAGGAAAGGAAGATCGTCGTCAAAGCTCTTTCTCCTATCAGCGTACGTCCTCACATGAACGAGTTCCCTTTCTCATCTCCACCTCATACAAAAGGAGCTGGTCATTCGGATTGAAAATGCTGCGCTTGATGCGTGGAAACACGGTCAACTCACAAGCGCCGAAGCGTTACTGACTGCTGCAATCTCGACGTCCAGGGATACAGCTCATATACTCGCCAGTTGAGCTCTTGTCCGGCCACGCTTGCAACAGTGGGACGCAGCACTCGTCGATGCCGAGGAGGTGCATTGTCGCTCACCTCTCACATATATAGACGCTGACATCATGTTAAACCAAGTCCATCAAAATTCAGTCATCCGTCATCGGCTACATTGCGAAATGTGTGGTTCTTGTCGGCCAGGGGGACGCACACGCGGGATGTAGGGTGTGTGACAGTGCGTCCCTGCACTTCCATTCAAATCATGTTGCTATTCTTCTCATCAAGGTGGGCATTCTGTGCAATGGAACCTGCTCTCGTTCAGCTTCTTTCTCCTCTTAGGCTGTTGTCCTGTTCATGGCGGGAGAGCATAACGATGCGATATCGCGTATAGACGACCTCATTCCTTTTGCGTACTTTGACTCAACTGTCTATGTAGTCCAGGCACGTGAATGATGCGCTATCATTTGGTAGCGTCGCCACTGATGTTTCCAATAGGCATACATGCGCCTTCTCCATGGAAACTTGCACATGGAGAGTGGCGACTACAAGTGCGCGATTCAGTCGTTCGAGGACGCGCGAGTGAAACTGGGTAACTCCACTCATCCAGCACCGCTGATAGTCTCATTGGTATATTCCCCACCACCTCAGTATATCGAAATTGATCCTAATTTCTGACAGATTTCGGGGTGGAACTTTGATGATCTTGCAATCACGATTCGACAGCGATCGTGTGAGGCCCTCCTTTTAGAGGGTCGCGCGAAAGAGGCTGGAGAGTCTGTACTGTGGATGGTCGATCAGGAGACCATCATGTCCGAGACCATCAAGACGTGGGTTTCTGGTGATCAACCATTCTATTTGTCCTTCTGCCACACATCTGAAATTTCACCGCAGACTTCATGCAACGATGTCTTTCCACACCGGAAGACTATGACAATGCAACCTCGGTGACAGCTGGACACGACAATGTATCACACCCTGCGACACCACTATTGAGAGAGTGGGCAAGACCGAGACTGACAACTGGGTCGTGGGAAGACACCTTGACTGCCGCGGCTGGCGTGAGCATTGTTTTGCTCAGGATTGCTTGTATACCTGACTTGAATTTGGCTAGTTTTTACTCCCAAGATTCACAATCTATCAAGTCATATGTGAGCATCTCGAAATGACCGGCCATGTGGCGGACGCAGTTTCGTGTTTCCACCAAATGTGTAGCGAACGGGTACATGACAAGCAACCAAATTGGACTCGGGGTGAGCAACCAGGTGCACAATGCGCGGGACATCAACGTGACTTTCCTCTATCAGACTTTCAATTTCGATGTCGTGGCAAACTAGAGATCCTCGGGGATATCGCCATGAATACTAAAGATTATGATGAAGCCATCTCGCGGTACACCGCTGCACTGTCTCTAGACCCCGCTACCAAGAAAGATCTCCTGGTTAAGCAAAGCACGGCACATGTGGGAAAGGGCGAGTGGGACGATGCCTTGAACGACGCAAATGTAGTAACTTACTTTTGACCTTCTCTTTGCCCACGCTAACGGTAATTGTCAGGTGATCAGGCTTGATCCCGATTCTCCGTTGGGTTACGAAAGGGGACATGCTGCTTTGCATGGGATGGGATGTCATGACGATGCAATAGGCGCATATGAGACAATGCTGTTGAAGATGTCAGAATCATCTGATCCAGAGATTCGAGGTGAGGGTGATCACGTCGTACGCATATTCTTTTATTAATGCCCTCTCGTAGAGCAATCCCGCCGCTATATCAGGCCAGAAAAGACGAAAGACACGATCCGTACAACTATTGGGGATACCATTCGCGATTCCCCACTAGTGCTGATCAACACTGTTTCTGGTAACCTCTGCAACAAATCAGAGCAGGCTGCTGCATTCGAATTGACACCCGCCTTTACGAGACTCATCTCGTCCACAACCACACACGTCGACCACGCTTCTATCACAGAAGAATTTGGGGCATTCTACCATTATGCCACATTTTCGCACAAGTGGGAAACGAATGAACCTCTGTTTGAAACAGTCATCAGAATCGTGGTGTACAATCTCAAGGCATCTCCCACTAACGAGAAGCTCCAGATGTTTTGCAAAATCGTACGAGAGGCAGGATTCAATTGGGCATGGAGCGATACCTGCTGTATCAACAAAGGGGATCATCTCGTTCTCCAAGAAGCGCTGGTCAGCATGTTCCAATGGTATGAACGTTCTGCAATGACAATCATCTTTCTCCGTGGAGTTGGCCGCCTAGCAAAGCACGGTGCTCTGATGAGGAGTATATGGAATATGCGAGCGTTCACCTTACAGGAGTATCATGCGTCGACATGCCTTACTTTCAAGATTAAGCTTATGTCAACTTTTCGGAATGGGTCAGAGCAGGTCTTTCGTGCACAGGCTGGTGCACTTGGAGTTGTGGAGATCAAGACTCGGCAAAATCTCTTGCGACTTGATTCTCTATATCTCATTCACCCTTGGATCGACTTTCTTCTCGATCGATGTCCTGTCGGACACATAGTAGAGACGACACCTGAGGAAGACGAATCTTCAGAGCTAGGCGAATTTGCACTATTCCCTGACCCTTCCATCGCCTCCATCAACCCTCTGGATTCTGCATCGCTCTCACCTCCGACTATGGACAAGCAGATGCGTGTCCTCCAATTTGTCGCTCGACTGAAGCGGCCGTTTGGTGCACTCCTACTCACCCCCACCCGCCGGAACGTGGACGAATACAGGCGAGTTGCTGCGGAGAGCTTGATCACAGTCCAAGTGGAGGAGCTCACGCCGGTAATATTGGACAAGCTCGTACAAGGTGTGCGGATGATGTTGGACGTGCTTTGATGATTTCATGAGATTCTCTCTTTCTCCGTGAGCTCTACCGCTTCTTGACTTTCTTACTGAGTCGGCGTACTCGTAGTACGTTGTTATCGCGTTTCTCGGCTCCTATCCGTCATGTTAATACAAACGCACGCTGTTGATAACATGCTAATACTACACTTTACTAGATGGTGGTATGGGTTTAGCCGAGCCTGCGTGAGAAACTTAGTGACTTAGTCCTCGATTCATTCTTTTCGCACCCACCCGCCACTCCCACTCACAAGCCTCGTACAAATTCGCTGCCTCACTCGGCACCTGTTTCGGCTGTTTCGGCGCCCAACCCGCCCTCACACCACGCTCTCCCCCCGACAGGTTCGGGTTCAGTTTCTCGCCTAAAACATTTCCGACACTATTCACTCAACTTCCACCGCTCACGAATCTTTTTCCTACGAGTCACAAGCCGCAACGCATAGATCTATTTTTCCCACATAGCCTTTGCCATTGAACGACGGAGACGAACCTTACTACGAATTATCCCCCTGGACAGCAGTGACACTGGGCTTGTGTGCGACACTTGGCACAAGTGATGTCAAGTAAATGATCGATTGTCTAACCAGATGATAACTGCTAACTCCTCAAGATAATCACAAGAACCTTGCATCCCAAACAGCTGGCTAAGCAGCCCCTTCTCGCCCTGCCCCTCGCCCTCGTCGATATACCTCAACCGAATCGACCCATGCACTGCCTCGGATTCCCCTCCCACTGTCAACTGATCCCCCAGCAGTCCGAAGTCGCCGACAAAGTACCGCCGCGCGTCTCCGAACTGGCTGAGCTGCGTACGGACAATAGAGAATCACCAGTTACAAACGTGGCTTTTGCATTGCCACCACGAGATACGAGGAATAGTTTGGTACGCTCAGCAAAGTCGTCTGGAGTGAATTTGGTCGCAAGGCAAGCGCTTCCGACCCTGGGCAGCAGATAAGTAACTATTTGCTGATCTCAGTCATGGAGGCATTTTTCATTGATGCCAAATGCCTCGATGACTGAGACGTCAGAATGGCGGGCGGGCCATCAGGAAATGACTCGTCGGTCTAGCGGTACTATTCGCGTGAGTACTATTTGTGCTATATCTAGAACGGATGGTCGGAAAGTAAAACTCCCTTACCAATCGTTCTAGAAACTCCCATGAAGCCCTAATTAAAATCGATCTCACGGGCATCACGATGAGCTATAAAACGATGCCAGTGATGCATATCAGCGTAGTGAGTCGCTGTCGCCACTTCCCTACCACCTATCTGCACACTGCCCACTCGAATGGTTTCTACACAAGAAACACCCACGCTATTCAAGCCTACCAAGGTGGGTGGGCTGACGCTCCAGCACCACGTCGTGCTCGCCCCGTTGACCCGCTACCGAGCGTACGCTTCCCATGTCCCAGGACCCAACAAGCATCCTACTACGCTCAACGTGCTTCCACGCCGGGAAGCTTGCTCATCACGGAAGCGACCTTTATTTCACATGACGCGGGCTATGAACACATCCCTGGTATCTACACCGATGAACAAATCCAAGGGTGGAAAAAGGTACCCACCTCTTTCCCTCATCCATTTTGCTTACAATGGGCGTTTGTAGATCACGGACGCTGTTCATGCCAAAGGATCGTATATCTTTCTCCAGCTCTGGGCACTCGGTCGTGCAGCCAACACAGACGTCCTCGCGAAACAAGACCCGCTTTCGCCGTACGTCTCTGCGTCAGCGATCCCATTGACCGGTCGCTCGGTGACCCCCCATGCGTTGACCGAGGCCGAGATCCAGATGTACATTGCCGCGTACGCAACAGCGGCGCGCAATGGGGTATACAGTGCCGGATTCGACGGGGTAGAGATACACGGGGAAAATGGCTACCTCGTGGACCAGTTCCTTCAAACCACGTCCAACGCACGCACGGATGGATGGGGCGGAGACGAACAAGGCCGGACGCGATTTGCGAGGGAGGTCATCGATGCGCTCGTGGAACGGTGGACGCTGTCGGCGCGGACCGAGTCGGTATTCGTGTCAGCCCCTGGAACCCTTCCCAAGGTGAGATCCGATCTGTGTGGCTTTCCGTGCTCATGGGTTGGTAGACATGAGGATGCCCGATCCTAAACCGACGTTTGGGTATCTCGCTAGTGCGCTCCGCGACAAGCATCCCAAGTTGGCGTACCTCCACGTGGTCGAGTCTCGTGTGGCAGGATCCATGGACAGAGCCTGCGCGGAAGAGGAGAGCAACGATTTCTTGAAAGAGATTTGGAACAGCGGTCAAGGTAGTGAAGAGAGGACGTTCATATCCGCCGGTGGGCATACTCGCGAGACAGCGTTGCGCACCGTGGAAGACAAGGGAGGGCTTGTCGCTTTTGGACGGCCGTTTGTTTCAAACGTGAGTGTGACTGGTTCCTTTTTCCTCGAGTGCTTGTGCTGATTTGATGACAAGCCTGATCTCCCCTTTCGGCTACAAAAGAATCTGCCTCTCACTGCTTCAGATGTCAAAGTACTATTTGGTAGGAAACTTGACCCCGTTTGGGTATAACGATTGGCCATTCGCGGATGGGACCGTTGGAGAAATTACAAGGGAAACTTTGACTTGACGACGAGTAAACTAGATCGTCGAATGTATTGTAAGTAGATATGGCAATGGATGTTGTTTGTTGTATGCAGAACGTTGTCACGGAAACATTGTCCCAGAGCGGGTCCAAAGGCAAGACTGTAAGGGACGGGCACTTGTACAATACTATTACACACAGCGATATTGCAACAAATGCAAGAAAGAAAGCCATACATAGCGCATAAGGGTTTTTCGTCGTGATGGCACAGCCCCCACCTCTATCGCATGACGTGTCGTAGCGTCGTCAAGAACACATGGGGCACACAACAGACGAGGGGGGATCCAGCCCTCCTGGACGTATGTTTGCACGCGCATACGAACGCGGGAGTCTAAAACAAGAACCCAACCATCTCTACCAGCTCCCCGGGTTCTGCCACGCCGTTACCCTCCCGCTTTGCTCTCCGCGCAGCCTTGAAGTCTGCGCCGCCGATCATGGACCCAGCAGCCATTTTTGGACGCGGACGGAGGAGTCCCACATCGTCGTCGTCGCCATTCCCACGGAGGTGCGCCGGGATGGGAGGGACGGGTGGCAGCGCGCCCGTATGATAGACGTGTTTCGTCTTGTGTGGGTGAGGCGAGCCTGTGCGCACGCGCGTGGTGAATGTGACCGCATGCACGCTCTCGTCGGAGTTGATCGAGAACGCGATCGAGCGCGCGTCGTCTGCCGGGCGAACGACTGGGCGCGTGCGGCCCCGGGATGCTTTTTTGGACGAGGTGGACGCCCTCGGGGTGCGAGGGGCGGCGGTGGTGGGTGAGGTGGGGAAGACGGCGGTGGCGGGGACGTCGTGACCGAGTTTGCGACGGACGCGCTCGAGCTTGGTGCGCCGCTGAGCGCTATCAGAGGATGCGGTCGAGGGAGCGTTGGATACGATGGAAGGGGAAACGGAGAGTACCGAGCCGCAGCGCGATGGGGGACGGTGATACAGGGGGCTCTCGGATCCGTGAGAGTCGAGGGTGCGTTTGAAGAGCGAGGGGAGATGGGTGGGTTTGCGTTTGTGCCATGTAGACTCTGTTTCTATGGGCTCACTAGGAACTGTTGAGGGTGAGTGAGACGGAGAATAGAGTGGGGCATGACCCACGTGGAATGTCGTCGAACGCGCGTGGGACGTCACCCAAGACTTTGAACAGTTTTCTAGAAGAACGAACAAGGGCAGAGCGCTCATGAGAAGAGAGCGTATTAGATGTGGGGGGAAATGCGACGGGTGGGTACATTATTTACCGTGCAGCTGGTACCAGACCAGGAGATGAGGCCTTGAGGAGGAAAGCTGAGGGTTTAAAGGCATTTTAGTGGGAGAATGTGCGGACAAGGGCTACCATACGAGTAACAAAAGGATGTCCATTTAAGTATCGATAACACAATAAGCGAGGAGACGTAACTCACCATTTGCCGAAATCGAACTGGTTCAATGTCTGTTCGGTGGTCTCTCTTGAGCGCGTTCGCTTCAACAGCGCGCTCGTCGCATTGCGCCGCCGTTACCCGCACTGGCCGACTCCTCCTTTACTCGGGCGGGAATTAGTCGCGGAGTTTGAATTACAACATGTTGCGCAAGCTGTTGGAGTTGCGGTTGTGGCCTGGAACGCCCTGAGCTGCGAACAGCACGTCCCCACCTGGTTCGTCTTCCTTTCTTTCGTTTGCCCGGAGAAGGGTTAACTGTCTTCATTAGCTGTCGATCCCAGTCTTTCTCCACGCTCATTGCAGATGTTATGACGATCGTCGGTTGCACGCTTGTTCTATTTCCATCCAATACTGTGTGAGATTGCATCGATACCTCGAAAGATGCAAGGGTTGGAAAAGACATGTCTTGGGGTGCTTTGGGTGCGACATATAGGTACAAACTATGTAGCTATTCACACTGGGCAAGACGTAGATCTCATAAATCAACGGCATATGGTTTATTACTTAGGAAGCGTACGACGCTAAGATGGCGGTAGGCCCTGGAAAGCACTAGGCGGAATGGGCACGTGCGCGTGCTCTCGATTGCTGTTGGCGGCGAGGAGTGCGCGCACGATCGCCTCGTGTGCCTTGAAGGCGGAGCCTGCGAGAATGGACTGGCCGCGGTCATTGACGCGGTTCGGATCAGCTTTGCAATCAAGGAGGGCGCGGGTAATGTTCGTATGGCCGTTGTAGGCCGCGAAACAGGCAGTAGAGCAAGTTGCGCTCCGACACACGGGGTATTCTGATTTTGAATTGACCGCCTGCGTGATACACCTGCCACAAGATAAACCTCGTTCAGTGTGCAGAGACGCGACACACCGTTTACAAAACAAGCAAATGGTCGCCATCATATCCTCACAAGGATCCCGGAGACAGATCTGGCAATGCAAACGGTAGGGGGTCACAGGGGCGGTCGCACATGCCCCGGTATGCAACGACTCGGACGGCAACCGCAACGGCCGCCCCCGCCTACTTATCGCGACCAAGACCGCCCGGTTCTCCCTCTGGGATCCCATCTGCCGAGACAGACATGATTTCTCGTCCGACGTCGCGCTGCCCAACATCAGATCCATCGCCGCGAGTGTAGAGCGGACGCACCTCTTGAAAAACGACACAGAGCTGGAGGACGAGGACACTTGCATGTCGTTGCAGATAGTCTGGTTAGTAACCACACGACTGGGAGTGAATGAGCAACTCATTGAAGGCTTTCCCAAGAATCAGTTGCGGAGTTTGAATTACACATTGACCCTCAACATCTCAACATGCCTCTCGAGGTCCTTCCAGATATTCTTGACGTGGACACTCATAATCGACTGGACATTTCTGCAAACGAAGACATCTCTGCAGAGTTGGACCGACTTGGCAATATATGGCATTATCGAAATTTTCTCAGCATCATCATCTCGTTCTCCGATGACACATTGGACGCCCAGTACTCAACGGATCGCGCACTGGGAAAGAAATTAATCGAAGACAACTTGGAATTGCAGGATGAGCTTCGCAGTGCTTTTGATTCCAAATCTTACCGCAGAATTCGAAACTTGAGTATGTTCGCGATCATCACGATGGTTACCCCTCCGGCTCATGATGTATCCCGCAGAAATCCTTCGTCGCACTGATGCGCTTCTCCGGGGTGCGTTGCATTGATGTATATCCTCATTTTTGTATCCCTCAACTATACACACTAGGTGGACAACTTACAGCGGCATGGCGGGATGCAATTCTCCCTGGACTATCGGACGAGTTCAAAGGCGATGCTGCCGACGCTCTATATGATTACCTCCGCGAATGCGATGCCAAATTCTCTGGAAACAACTATTACGGCAAGTTCTGTTCCATTGTGCAAAGCTCTGGCACAGGAAAAACACGAACAATGCTCGAGGTGCTCTTTCCGTTTCTCGCTTCTCGCTTCTCGCATTCGATTGCTCATGTATAGTCTTATCCAGCTTGGCCGCAAGGATCTCGTATTCTTGTACATGAACCTCCGAGCCAAGGATGACTGGAGTGGAGTTCCTGGACGGGATGATATTCCTGCGAAAATACTGACGGACAATAACCATTCTGAGGAGGAATATGCCATCCGATCCTGTGCCTTTTTTGCAGCTATTTTCAAACTTGTAAACCATCACCTATCTGAAGGGCCCCAAAAAGTGAGGGACTTGACGACTGCCATGCGGGACTTCAAGAAAAACTCTCCTCGTCATGCTTTTTTCAAGGAGCTAGAGTGCATATATGCAGATGTGCGTGCCATGAAAGATTGACACCCACCATTTCTTATAGTGTTTCGTAGATCATGAAGAAGATTGGCGATGTGATGGAAGTCGACACAGGTTAGTCATATTTCACAGACTCGGGCTTCGCCTGTCATAGAAAACATCAGGTCCCAGTCGCGTTTCACAGCTTTCTATGGCTGAGGAGGAAATGATGCGGCACTATGATGAAATGACTACCCGACTCTCCACCTTCTTCGCCGGTCAAGACGCCAATGCACCCAAGCTCATCATAGCCCTTGATGAGGCCCATACTATCCGGAAGTCTGACTTGTATCCAACCGCGCTATGCCGAGTCATCCATACATACAGTTCTTTTACCCACCCAATTTGGGTGCTTTTTGCATCGACCACGTCAAAAATTAGCGATTTTTCCCCTCCACCGGGACAACGTACGTGCTACTTTCCTTCGTTTTCATCTTCCTCACATATCTTGCAGATCGTTCAACAAGAGTCGCACGCTCCGACAAGTTACTGTTCCCCCCCTTTTGCGAGTTGGGTTGGGACCACTTTGCTCCCCGTATTTGCGACGTTTCATTGTCCAACGTGGCGCAAGCAAAGCACATCCTGCACTATGGCCGACCACTGTGGGTCGCTTTCCCCTGCTTATATGATCCCATGGATTTAATCCTGATCATCATCTATCAACAGGTGGCAGTCGCTTCTGGCGGTGCATCATACTCGACTACGAGATATTTTTACCCTCGCCAGGGAAAAGCTGTGTGGGCATACAGAGTACAACCCAGAAGATTCCCATCAAGCCCTCGCAGTTCTTGCACAGCGCTTTACCTTGGAAATATCTTTCGGTCACCATGAATCTTCGGAATATGTGGAATCTTCTGTCGCCGGTCACCTTAGGGTGTGCATTACAACCAACGAAGATCGTACCTGGATCTACTCCACGTACCCATCAGAGCCGTTCCTTTCTTGCGCTGCTGCGTCTCTGCTCCATGAAAAACGCGACACGCTGGGAAAAACCTTGCATGTGTTGCAGGAAAAGGTGGATAACGGATTGATCAATATTGGCGAAGCTGGGGAAGTGGTTAGTCGACTTATCTGGCTCGTCGCGAAAGACCTTTATGTCCTCAAAAACACACCGGAAAGCGGCGTTGGAGGGCTCACAGATGATCTGAGGTTCTGTGGGATGATACCTCTTGTTGGGTTTCTTGAGTTTCTTTTTGGCACGGGAATCTGGGCAGGGAATTCCAAGGATGAATTCAAGGATGCCTGTGTTAATTTCACCCACTGGATTGCGATGGACGTCGACATTAGACAAACACGCTCGACGGGCGATGCGAAACCAGACCAACTATCGTAAGTGGTTTGTTTCATGGGAAGCGACTAATGGTTGGTGTCGTATGCAGCCTGAGTGAATGGACACTGCGTCACTGGCACAGAACGAGTGCGATACAGTGTCACCATAATCAGCCGTCGATTGACAAGGCTATCCCGGTCTACTTCAAAAACCAAAACCCTGGCGACTCCGGTTCCATGTCGCAAATCTTCATTTCGGACAAAGCACGCGCTGAAAAGTCACCCAGTGCCCTACGCCTTATTAAAAGGGGTGACCCAAACGTCGGAGGACCAGGCATCGAAGGACCCGATGTTCTTTCGAGAAATCATCCTTACGTCGCCATTTTGGCTGATCTTGGAGTTGACGACGAGAACAGTGGAGTTCATACCACTTTCCCGGAGAGGTCTGTTCCGCACTCAAAGGATGGGG
Organism: Boletus tomentosulus; assembly: GCA_038092475.1. Classification (NCBI taxonomy): domain Eukaryota; kingdom Fungi; phylum Basidiomycota; class Agaricomycetes; order Boletales; family Boletaceae; genus Boletus; species Boletus tomentosulus. Next base: position 13,472 of record JBBPQH010000103.1, read on the forward strand.
CATGCCTTCGCATCCACGCCCGTGGATTAACTTCTAAAACATATCAGTTCTTGCAAGACTACCCAGAGCTCCTGCCGAGGCTGAAAGAGCTTATCGAAAGGGAGACGATTCCTCATTCGGAGCAGAAGACTGTACAGCAGTTACGGGATCAGGTTCGATTCGGGAGGTCAGCAGAGAAAAAAAACATGGTATGGGAGAGGCTTCCTGAGGTGATGCGGCAGGAGTGATCCACGCCATGTAGCCAACACACATAAGTCCCTTTAATCGGCATAATTTACATGCTGTGCCCTACGTCGCGTTCGTGAGGTCCGGTCGGGCAATCCCGGATTCGATACCACAAGACGTAACTCACCATTTGCCGAAATCGAACTGGTTCAATGTCTGTTCGGTGGTCTCTCTTGAGAGTATTCGCTTCAACAGCGCGCTCGTCGCATTGCGCCGCCGTTACCCGCACTGGCCGACTCCTCCTCTACTCGGGTGAGCTCCGCCCTCGCGTCCCCGTCGACGCCGCCCTCCACGTCCTCGAACTCGAATCACCGTCACCATGGCGCTCACTCAACCCTTCTCCTTCACTCGCCCACATCCCCGAACCCCGTGTCGGCGCAACTGCCGTGTATGACCCCGACACCAACAGTCTCTACGTCTGGGGCGGGCGCGGCGGGGTCGACATGGCCCCACTAGACCGCTTTCAAGCGGGCGTCTGGAAGGCTCCCCTCGACGCACTCGACACCGTCTCCTGGCAACGTCTCCCATCCGTCAACGACGACTTGGATGCCGCGCCGGCGCTCAGAAGTTTCCATTCCTCTGTTTTGGCTGGCGTGCGCATCCCATCTAGCCCATCGATCGCACTAATACTTGGTGTGGTAGGGCAAACTGTACATTCACGCCGGATGTCCGGCGTCGGGCCGACTCGCCACACTACATGCGTACGACCTCACCACCAACGCTTGGCACAAACTCGCCGACGCCCCCGGCGAACCCCGCGGTGGCACCGCCATCGCCGCCGTATCCATCCCGGGCTCCCCCTCTGGGCCGGTCCTAATCCGCTTCGGAGGTTCGTCCTCAGCTCCCGAATCAACTCATCCCTCACCGCGCCCAGGTTTCGCAGGCGTAGAGCTCCCACGAGCAGCGGACGGCGCACCACCTCCGCTTGACATCTACACGCCCAGCACAGACACCTGGTCCACCGTTTACCCCGCCCCGGATTCCGATCACGGGTACCCGGGACCCCGATCCGTACATGGCTTCGTGCCCTTTACTGCCCACGCAAACCCGGCACCCGTCGCGCTCCTCTACCACGGCGAACGCGCACCCTCGTCGGTAGGCCATACAGGCGCTGGGGTCTTTTGGGACGATGCGTGGCTGCTGCTCGCCACGGCCACGGCCACGGCCCTGCAATGGAAGAAGTTACGTGTTGACGGCAAGTACCGCGATGGGGATCATGTAAACTTATTTCTCACCACGCACGGACCATAGGCAATGCGCCCGAGCCTCGTGGGTGGTTCTCCCCGGCGTCGTACATCAGCGGGGGAAAGACCCGGATCGTGCTCGCCGGCGGACTACTGTCGTCCAACGAACGCAGCGGCGAGGTGTGGGTCGGTGACGTCGAGGTCTGAATCGAGCCACGTCGAACGAAACGAGTTTGTACTTGTAATCATATGCTTGCCGAGTGACATCTGTCATGTCACCTCCCCCAATCTGCATTCGGATTTTGACAGCCCCATTCTCTAAAAAGCTCCAGATTCAGCGCGTAATCAACAAACCCATAACACCACCGTTTACATATACATCCTAGTCTATTCTTGTCCCATCAAAACCTCAAGCCTGTCCTTCTAGTACTCTGACAGAACCATCCACAAACGGCCAATCGGTGTACCCAAACGGAGTCAGGTTTCCTGCCAAGTAGTACTTTGACCGGTCCGTAGCCGTGAGGGGCAGGTCATCTTCTAGCCGAGCGGGGAGATCAGGCTACGTATGAATGAGCACAGAACACGCGAGCGAAAGATCATCTAGCAAAACTCACGTTTGACACATACAGCCGTCCAAAGGCCACAAGCCCTCCCTTGTGCGCTGTCGTGCGCAACGCTGTCTCGCGCGTATGCCCACCAGAGGATATGAATGTCCTTTCTTCACTACCTTGACCGGTGTTCCAAATCTCTCTCAAGAAATCGTTGCTCTCCTCTTCGGTGGAAGCTCTGTCCATGGATCCTGCCACACGAGACTCGATCACGTGGAGGTACGCCAACTTGAGATGCTTGTTGCGGAGCGCAGTAGCGAGATACCCAAACGTCGGTTTAGGATCGGGCATCCTCATGTCTACCAACCCATGAGCACGGAAAGCCACACAGATCGGATCTCACCTTGGGAAGGGTTCCAGGGGCTGACACGAATACCGACTCGGTCCGCGCCGACAGCGTCCACGACAGCGTCGACGATCTCCCTCGCAAAGCGCGTCCTACCCTCTTCGTCCCCGCCCCACTTATCCGTGCGTACGTTGCACGTGGTTTGAAGGAACTGGTCGATGAGGAAACCGTTTGCGGCGTGTATCTCCACCCCGTCGAATCCGGCACCGTATACGCCGTTGCGCGCCGCTGTTGCGTACGCGGCAATGTACTCTTGAATCTCGGCCTCGGTCAACGCACGGGGCGCCTTTGGTTTGCCATTCAACGCAATCGGAGACGCAGAGACGTACGGAAGAGGCGGATCGTGTTTCTCAAGGAGACCTGGGTCGGCGATACGACCCAGTGTCCAGAGTTGGAGAAAGATGTGCGATCCCTTGGCATGGACAGCGTCCGTGACCTACAAGTACCCGTAAGACGCATTCAAAATGGACAAGAGAAAGAGGATACCTTTTTCCACGCTTGGATTTGTTCATCGGTGTAGATGCCTGTGATGTTTGGCATTCCGCTCTCCTTGGGTGAGATGACGGTTGCTTCCGTGATGAGGAAGCTTCCCGGCGTGGAAGCGCGCTGGGAATAATACGATACTACATAAGGCCCGGGAACATGGGTGGCATATGCTCGAAGCCGTGTCATCGGAGAGAGCACGACGCGGTGCTGGAGGGTCAGCGGTCCAAGCTTGATAGGCTTGAAAAGCGCGGGCGTTTGTTGTGAAGAAGCCATTCGAGTGGTAGGTGCTGGTGGGTGTTGGCAAAGAGCGTCCGTGCGACGGAGAACTGCCCTGGTGTGCATCACTGGCATCATTTTATACATGATCGCGACATCGTGAGATGTATCATCAGTGTGACTGCGCCAGTGCTGCTTATTGATAAGATGTAGCTTACCGTGTGTAGACTGTTCCCAGAGAAACGGATATGCCTTTCCCGAACTCGTTTCGCCCAGTCATACGGTTCAGGTAAGCATCGCACGAGAACTAGAAGCAAATTATTGTTGGTAAGTGAAAGCCACTTTAGTTGCCATCTAGGCTCGAAAAACCAGGCCTTCGAGCTTACAAGGCAATGCTACTGATCCTGCGAAGGTTCCCATCATCTGTTTCACCTCCTTGACAGCCCGAGCCCGTTCGCACACTGTGTGCTGATGCTTCGCCTTCGAGGTGTTACGTTGTCACAGTATCAGCAAAAACCAGTCATTACCGCCATGCCTGTGCATATTCGTCGTCAACCGGTATTTTAAACCGTGATAGTCCCCTGAGGTGTTGAGTTGGGTCTTTGTAGCATGACACTGCCACTGATTTGTACTCACTCGATTTTCCCACCTCCAAGCCGTAGGTAGGTTCTTCGCTTCTTCTGATGGTCGGCGCGTTAATGTGTGCCATTGGTTGTACCCAGGCGCAAGATGAGAGGAATGCCAGGCCTCCCCCAATCCGATCTATAGAACAACGGTGAAAAAACCACTGTCAGTTAAGTTGCCATGCATGGGTGAGTCAGCTCACCAAGGCACTCGAGGGACGGTCTGTACGGTGCACGAGCGCCTTGCAAAGACCGGTTTGTGTTTCAACTAGTTCCATGGATATGCAATGCCTTGTGCCGCCGCTTCCTAGGCATCCCTTCCCTAGTGTGCTTCGTCCTGCATCATCTAATGTCGCCTCGCCACCGAAATTGCGGATGTATGCTTTGCAACTCCTTAACATGGTCTGCTCGTCCTCTTGCTCATCTGTTGCGCTTGGTCCGATTTGAACCCCTGGGTTCAGTATCTCTCCCAGCACAACCAAGGGGAAATTTGAAACATCGTCGACGACTTGGCCAGTGTCGGAATTTGGGGTCTCGAATACATCCTGCATTGCATGTACGTTGGCTATCCTTCCCTCTTTCTTGTGTGTTAGTTGGTGGCGAAAAGGGCTGTGTAGCAGGACGAAAGGCTACGCGACACGTGGTCCGCAGTCACCATCGTTCCCAAAATTTAATCTGTCGTCCTTAAAAGTTTTGGAACAAGTCGGGCTATATCGACCAACGAGTCACCAGGTGACGGCAAATTGATGGCCTTTTCTCTGTGCTCACCCGATTGTCAACGTGACTCTTAGCTTGATCTTCCCATTCGTCTACGAGAGAATCTGCCTCGCCGCCAAGGACCGGTCAAAGTGCTGCTTGATAGGAAACCTGACGCCATTCGGGTACAACGATTGGCCGTTCGCGGGTGGAAAATCTTGTGGAAGCGCCTCCATTAACTCCAGGAAGTCATCCAGTAACTGATCTGCTTCTTCAGCATCCCTGTATTTATTGTCCAAAGTATTATCGGAGAAGCGGACGATGAGGCCGAGTAAAGATACATAACGGCCAGACTCAGTAAGTTGGGGAACTATATCATGTTCCCTGAACTTACTGAGTCTATCGCAGAGGATATCCGGGAGGCTCACGCATGTCCATGTGTTAAGAACGGTGGTGGTTTAGGGCAATGTGTAGTTCAAACTCTGCAAGATTATAGCAGCGTGCAAAACTCAGACATACTATTCTATCACTACCTTGCGAACACGCTTTAAAGATGCTAAACTATAGTAGAAATACCTAAATGCTTCCCGTCTATTCCTTAACGGTGCCATCCGCGAATGGCCAATCATTGTATCCATGTGGTGTCAAGTTTCCGGGTAGATAGAACGTCGACCGGTCTGCGCGCGTCAGAGGCAAGTTCTTCTGTAGCCGTAGTGGAAGATCAGGCTAGTAATCAAATCAGTGGATCAGCACAAAGCACCAGCGGAAAGGGAGCAAACAACACTCACGTTTGGTATGTACAGCCGCCCAAAGGCGATGAGCCCTCCCTTGTCCTCCGCAGTGCGTAATGCTGTCTCGCGGGTATACCCACCGGCGGATATAAATGTTCTGTCCTGGCCACCTTTACCACTGTTCCATATCTCTCGCAAAAAGTCACTACTCTCGTCTTCATCCGGAGCTACAGCTGAACCCCCGTCCAAGCGAGACTCGATTACGTGGAGATATGCTAGCTTGGGATGCTTGTCGCGAAGCGCTGAAGCGAGGTACGCGAACGTTGGCCGCGGGTCTGGCATGCCCATATCTACAGATGCGTCATGAATGTGGCGAGCCGTGCAAATTCAACCGATAGATCTCACCTTGGAAAGGGTTCCAGGGGCTGACGCGAATACCGACTCGGTCCGCGCCGACAGCATCCACGACAGCGTCAATGACCTCCCTCGCAAATCGCGTCCGGCCTTCTTTGTCCCCACCCCATCTGTCTGTACGCGTGTTAGACGTTGTTTGAATGAACTGGTCCACGAGGTAGCCGTTTGCGCCGTGTATCTCTACTCCGTCGAATCCGGCAGCGTGCACGGCGTTGCTCGCCGCTCTTGCATACGCGGCGATGTACTCTTGAATCTCGGCCTCAGTCAACGCCCGGGGTGCCTTTGACTTGCCAGTCAATGCGACAGGAGATACAGAGACGTATGGTGAAGGCGGATCTTGTTTCTCGAGGACACCTGGGTCGGCGGTACGGCCCAGTGCCCAAAGCTGGAGAAAGATGTAGGAACCCTTGGCATGGACGGCGTCCGTGACCTACACAAGTCATAAGACAGGTTTCGAATGGGTAAACAAAAGGTGCATACCTTTTTCCAGCCTTTGATCTGAGCGTCAGTGTAGATGCCTGGGACGTGTTCATATCCTCCTGCATCATGCGAGATGACAGTCCCTTCTGCGATGAGTAAGCTCCCCGGCGTAGAGGCGCGTTGAGAATAGTAGGATGCCTGGTGGGGCCCGGGGACGTGGGAGGCATACGCTCGGACGCGTGTTAATGGGGCAAGGACCACGCGGTGCCGGAGGGTAAGGCGCCCGACCTTGATGGCCTTGAAAAGTGCGGGAGTCTGCTGTGTAACGCCCATGGAGTGCCAAACCTAATGAATTTGGTGTGTATTCGGCGACAATGAATTGCTCGACTCTGCAGACCCATTTTATAGTCTCTAGAAGATCTGTGTGGTCAGCAGGAGAACCTTTGGCAGCGTTGCGTTGAACAACTTGAAACGTCAGCGTTAATCTTCCTGCCTGAGAATTGGTCAGCCATTGGTCATCTCGCCGAGTGATCGGCATCCTCGCGTTAACATTGTTCAATGACCTCGTAAGATGAGTACGAGTCAACCGTTTTCTGATCTCGAACTTCCAGTTTGGCAGTGCTTGCTGGTCTACTGATCAGTGAAATCTTTTGAGGATAAGACTGGAGTCCTCGAAGCCTACTAATTACCCTTTTTAGCACCCTAACCAAAATACATTAGTTTAAGCGATATTTTTACTCTAGTTTTATATACTGGTACTCTGCAAGCTTGAACCAACGAAAATGATCCAAGACGGTGGTCTTGATCCTGTCACTGAACCCAGTTTGTCACCTCACCTGACGGGTGTATGTGTGTCATACGCCGAAGCGGTGTTTTAAAATACCCACTTGTCGGTTGAAGAGTTCAATGGGTGATCGCGCCGCAGAGTCCCGTAGATTATACATGGACTAAACCTCTCGCGAATTGAAAGATTTGTTACTGGAATTCGACTCGGATGACCGTAGTGTGAACCCTATCCTATGCAGTTGGATGAGGCCTAGAGACGATGTCGATGCTGGTCCTCGAGGAGATTGCCGTGAATACTGGGCGGCAACCTCGGGGCGGAGTTTTAACTTCTTGCCGGTTGTCCCGTGCTGCTGCATACCTTCTCCCAACTATGTATAGCGTATGACACCAACCGCTCGGAGGGCCTTTGCAAAGTCTTACAGTTGGAAGTTACCTACACGGCCCTGGAAGGGCGGCGGCGGTCTAGCCCCCTCAGGACGGGTGCTTTCGCAGGCTCGAAACCGCACACCCAACCCGCCTCTTTGCTCGTCCAATGCGCGCACCGTGGGTCTGACATGGTCCTAGTCCTCGGAGAGGGACGACCGACGGCGCAGCCGACAGCCCTCCCTCGCACACTGACTCCCAACTTGCCAACTTGCCAGTGACCCCTTGATTGCAGGGTAATGAGATGGTTGATAGCGACATCAGCAGGTAGAACCACCGAATAGACGAGACTACGTTCCAACCCTTCTTGTCCTGAAACTAGTCGTGTGTGCTCCTGTGCAAGGTTGGACCGTTATAATCCTGGATTTCCTAATGTTTCTGATCAACATCCAGCGAGGAGTCTGTGCATTCAGGTCGGATGAGAGACGGCCTCTTCCCCAATTTGAATGGCACCCAACAAGGCCATCCGAGGCTCCCTTCTCGATGAATCGACGGATTAAGTTCTTGAGTCTGGTCAAGTCACTGCACCTCAAGAAAGTCACCCGCCGAAATCGTCCTCCGAAAGCAGCCACCCATCACGAAGTTTCCCCATATGCGTCGAAAACTGCATGCCTTTTCTGCGGATCCTAATCAATGTCCTCGCTGAAAGTAGGGGTGAATTTTGGAACGAAGTATTGTCGGCAGCAGCTACAGTCTACGATTGTTTGTTGTCATTCATGTGAGAGATTTGAAATAGGTGTACATGTCAATTGCGCCTTTTGTGACGAACAAGATTTTATAATACAGCCTACACTCGGAGCATCACCTTGACTTCTAATTCAGATCCCTGGAGAAATTCTGGAAGATAGGGTCCAAATCACGATCAGTCTCTGATCACTTCGGAGGGAATGAGGGAATAAAGAGAAGTCGGGACGTACATCATCACCACCATCTTGGAAATCGTCTTCCGACAGCAACCGCCCGTGGAGAAGCTTTCCCATGTGCGTCAGTGAAAACCCCATCCCTTTTCTGCGAATCCCCATCAACGCCTTCACGGAGAGCAGGGGTGATTTCTGGAACGAATGCGCAGTTTGCAGGTGCGCTGGTCGGTTCTCCGGTGCGATGAACCCATCGTACGCAACCTCAATGCCCCCTTCGCCTTCTAGGTCCCTTGTGTACACGCAGAGGAAACGGCATAAGCAGATGTATGTTTCGTAATCTTTCAGGTATAGCTGCCCAGCAAACACGTTTAGCTGATCAATAAGAGGTGACGGGGCAATCCACCCAGTGGGAATCGATGGGATGCTGTACAAGGCGAGGTCGTCGCATGGTTTCATGGACTTGACAACGCGGGGTGTGTACACGTGAAGGTGAATGTTGTGGCTCGACCTGATATCCGCTATCAAGAAATTGGCTTCATGAGGGCTCAAGATGACCAGTATTTGGTTTCCGGAGACAATCCACTGAACAGGACGCAAATAGTCGTCTACGTTTTTCGACGACTCGACAGTCCGCTGAAAGTCTGTCGTTGCCAACACAAATGAGCTCCAAAGATGCGTTTCATTGGTAGCTGCGGAAGTCGCACGGAGGGTCTCGAAAGCGGGACGGAAGGCGCTGGAGTTCGCAGGAATGACACCCGTCTTTACAAAGGTAGCAACATCCGGATGGATGGAGTGGGTCGCCGGTGGTACCCTCGGGGGACGTTCTACTTGTCGCTCGCGCTCAGCTTCATGAATGACCTCGCGTTCTTGCTCTTCGTCCATGCTTGCGTTGCGTTGCGAATAAATCCCGAGCTCCTCGCAACGTTGACGAATGTTCGAAGGAACCAACAAGGAAACGTTGGAAATGTTGTCGGGACCATAGAGATTTTCGAGGCTCTTGGCTTCTGGCTGGAGCCATTTGTCTGATAATTCTTTTGCGGTCAGTTGGTCTTTGCAAAATCCCGACCAAGCGACATATCGGGAGCTATGCTCCGTTCCTTGTAGTACCCAATGAGGCGCCCGCTGCTGAATGTCATCACATGTCTCGCGTATTGTCCAGTGTAGAATATCCATGGTGTAGATGTCGTCCTCTGGGTCTTTTTCCGCCAATGAACGGATACGCCGATCAATCTCAAGAGGTGCGAAAAACATGACGGAATGACCATGACCGAGCTTGCGCATTCGCATGCAACCTATAATCGCCATATATTTAGATTGTGGATCGTAAGCGCCATCGAGTCTACCCACCTTGAGCCAATCGATCCTTCGTAACTTTGGGCCCCAGAGTAACTGCTGCGCGAAATTTCATAGGAAACTTGATGTCCGTTCCACGCGTATGAGCATCGTCAAGGTACACGACGCATTGATCGAGCTGTTGTCCAAACGGTGATGATTGCAGAAGGTGGGTGTGCCCGTCTCGTGTGAGCACCGTCAACTCGTCGTCCTTATTGAAGTAAATGGCAGCAGAAGCATCTGATTTGATGTCTAGCCACGCTTCAGCTAGTTGACGGTTTTCGAGTTCGAGCATTTGTGCGCCGACATCCAACAGGACGCGGATCTCTGGTGTCTGGGCAACCAAGATCTTCAGGAATTCTTTGGTGATAAAGCGTTCTCCGTTCTCGTTGATCATGCACTTATAATAATTGTTTTCGGACTGCAGTAGATACGATAGAACCTTTGCATTGGTTCCTCGCTGATGGTCGGGGTCGCGTTGAGTGATGTGTAGTGGCAATAGATATTGGCCATCATTAGTCCCCGAAAAACCTTGTATGTCGTTAGCCAGGAAGAACAACAAAACGACACCTTCAAGTCATGACTCACCAGTCAGCAGACGTTCCCGTTGTTCCGCCAGATCCCAACCTGAGCACGATAGTTTTGAAGGGAATTCCTTGGCTTCCTTTGGAAAGACGACTCTCGACAGGTAAAAATCAACGGTCGCTTTATTTTTGGAGAACAGCGGAAAGAGATGAATGCGCCATTGTTCCGATGACTTCATGTTGATCCCGTTCAGAGTCTGCAATGTTTCTGGTATGGTGGGGCATTCTCGGACCCAGAGGTCGTAATCTACAGATGGGTCGTCCTGCTGAAGCAAAATGTCAAAAGACGCCCTGAGCTGTTCTTCATCGAGACCCCCATAGTAGTATGATAGGCAGGTCAGGATGATGGCGACGTCGGGATGTCCAAACTCGGCCCTTTGTGCGGGGACGTCCTTTGCCCTGTATGGGACCGCAAGCATGGTACGCGTCGGGGCAAGGCCATAGTCTACCCGCCATCGGCGCTCTCTGAAAGCAAACAGAAGAATACCAGAGGCCAAGAGGCCACGCAGAAGCAGCAGTTCACCCCAGAGAGTGGATTCCCGGGAATATCCCTTTACCAATTGAACTTTTTCAGGGGGAACTTCTTCGCACGATATGAAGGTTTGGATCGCATCCCTAAGGTCCGAACGAAGTTGTCCGAAGCTGAAGTTCGGGAGGCGATCATCGTTTATGTCTTTCAATATGCATGAGACTAGCTTTTGACCAGCGTCTGTGTGCAAGATGCGAAAATGTGGAAATGATCCAGGCTGATTGCGTTCATACTCCACTCCAAGCGGGTAAAGCTTTCGAAGGGAAGACGCATGTTTGTTCACGAGGCTGAGAATTTGTTGCGTAATGGTCCATCGTTCAGGGTAGCCCTCCATATGTTGCTGATCGCCCATGGTGTAGACGAGTTGGTAACGAACATGCAGGATTTCGTCGCTCTCGTCCAAAATGTCTCGGGAGCAAGAATGAAGCCATTTTTGCAACTCCAGCAATGGACGTCCGACTTGAGTGTCGTTTACGCCAGGGAGCTGCTTCTCCACGCTCACGAGCCTGAGCGACAGAACATGCTCCGGCTGGACGACTAAAATCCCACGCTCCTTCATGCATTCCGTCATCAATTCCCGGAGCGCGACCGCTTTCTGATGATCGACCTCGACGGAACGAGAGAACGGGAGGAAATATATTCGTCTGTTGGTGAGTCCACCGAGTCGTTCCACGAGAAGGTGAAACATCTGAGCTGTCAGCGCCTTCGGGACAACGACACGAACGAGTTGGTCGCCGTTGGCAAGATCAACAACAACAATGGGAACGATGACGGATGATTTTCCCTCGCCCATGTTGAGTTGCATGGCCGTATTGTCTCCCGAGCGTGGTGATATCATTTCATAGGCGACATCGGCCTGAACACGACGAACGAAAAAGTTGCCCTGGAGCTGATGGAGGCGGGGAGGCGTCAACAGGTGCATGCAGCCACAACATTGACAACATACCTGGACCAGTAGCCAGTCTGGATGCGTTTCAGCATTCCAACCGTCGCACCCTTCGTTCTGTAGTTCCCTGCGGAGCTCCTCGTGGTGGTTATCCAGGTGTAGTCGAAGCAGTCTCCGAGCACGCTGAAGCTCTAGGGCGAGCAAGGCAAATTCGACGAGCCACCGCTTCCAATCGTCGGAGAGCTTGACTGGCGAGTTTGATGCGAGGAACCGAAGAAGCGCAGTTGGAGTCATGCGTGGCCATTGACCAGATTGCTGAAGAGCCTGTTCGCTCAAGCTTCCCGGCTCTAGATGCCGCTGAAGTTGGTGAAGTCCTTCAATGTAGTTGACTCTGCATTCATTATAATGTGCCGCAAGTGTCTTCGTATCAGGTAACCTCATCTCTCCGCCAAGAGATACAAGGGACGTTTCACTCTCAAGGCATTTAGAGCTAGTCCGTAGGGCTGAGACATATCGACGCTGAAATGGACTGGTTGCGTTCTTCTCAGCGGTATCAATTAGCTGATTCAACCCCGCAGAATCAAAGAGTGGGGTATCTGCAACACCATGCGGGGTACATCGAAGTGCTTTGTTGCGTGCTCGAAATAATGGTTCCAGTCTGGAGAACAACTGACCCACCCCGAGCATCCAGGGATTTTGAGACGGAATGCTTTGTGAAGGTTCAAAGGCATATCGATGAGTGGGTGCTGAGGAGACCTGTGCGTTACGCAGCATTCCCTGAACGCGGGTGATGTGCTCTTTAAGCTTGAGATTGTGATAGCACGTGGAAAAGTGGCTTTGAACGTTGGAGGTGAAAAACGACACATCATATAAATCGCGGTTGAGCGAGCACCATGGCGGAGTCTCGCATGGCCAAGCTCCAAGCAACTGGTTGACTGTTGTATCGGTGTCCGAGTTTAGTCTTGAGCGATGCATCCCGAGCTGACGTTGTAGGCTCAAGTCATAGAGGCTTTCGTTGTATCTCGAGGATTCGGAACTTTCAGGGCTGGGTTCAAAGGAGTGGGCAGAATTGGAAACATAGTTGCACAAGGTGGCTCGTGAAGGATGATAACCGTCTGAAATGGTGTAGGAATTGTAGGATGGCGGATTTTCGAGACGGAATTGTGAGTGAGATGCAAAGGCCACGAACACGGACACCAGGTCACTGAGTTCTGGCGAAGCGTACGACATGGCGGGGAGTGAGAAGAGCAAGGGGAACCATTTTCCTTCGTCACTTCCTCGTAGGAGATTGTATACTTTGAGCCAGATCAATGGAAGGTCAGGAGCCAACCACGATCTGTCATATTGGAGGGACAAAGGCCCGGCGTCCCCGGACACGGACTTCGACCATGATTCAACCATGCTGAGTATATCCTTTGTGATCGTTGCATTGGCAGTTCGGAGGTAAACGGTGGTCGCTGCTGTATAAGCGCGATGCTCTCCTGAGTCTACTACATCTCTGGCTCGGTATCTGACATCGTAGTGATTTGCACTGTAAGCCTTCCCAGAAAACTCGGATGGGAATAAATACGCGGCTCGCAGCGCACTGCGCTCCAGCAGGTGGTCCTCCTGTGACGGAAATTTTTGGAATAAATGGTTTGATTGGGTCTCGTGGAATGCTTGTAGCCTTCCGTAGTGCTCCTTGATCGCATTGGCAACAACGTACAGGTCATGATGCTGAGAATTCGTCGGAAGGTCGAGCCACTCCACTTTTTGCATACATGTGAGGTGTGTAGGATACCATGTGCGTGATGGGCACGTGGATGCGATCAAGCCTAGGAGCTCCGCATCACGAGAACTGAACTTCATTACTGACCAGCAGCTGGCTGAGCGGAGTAATGATAACGCTTCCTCCGTACCCAATCTGCCTGTAAGCGGATCAGTGCCACACCCGCTCGTCAGAGCATGCAGGTAAGCGAGGCACAGCCGGTTTGTAAGACCGATAGTTTCCAGGCAACCTAGGTCAGCATCGACTTTGTATGTCTGGTACGTGACTCGATCAAGGGCGGGGCGCTTGGTGTTGATTTCGACACAAACGTGATGGTCGACCTTTCGGAACGAAATCTTGCCGTCAGGGATGAGGACTTGTCGGGGGATAAGTTCGACAACATCGACGTCTGTAATCTTTGGTCGAAGTACGAGCCGATTGACAAGGCCAAACAAAGTCCCGATGCATTGGTTCTCGTCATAAACCATGCCCCGGATGTCATGGGATTGAAGATCCCCGTTGTCGTCAACGTAAAAGGATAGACCATAGCGAGGCAGCGCAACAGAAAGCTGCAATGATGGCCAGGGTCGGGTGGCGTCGTTCGAGAACAAGGTGACAAGGAGATTCGACGGGGTATCAAGCGGTTCTAGGAGATTTGACACCATAGCCCAAGATCGGCTACGAATGTCTACGAGGATCTCTGGGCCTTTGTGCATGCGGTACTGCCCAGGCGTGCAATCGATCCTCCAGTTCTCTGACGAAGTCTCCCAGATGCTGTCAAGAGGACGGATCTCTATAACAGATGTAGAAAGGTTTAACCAATGAGCATGGCCCTCGATCAACACCGCAGGCAAGTCTCCTTCTAGCTTTCCCTGAGGGATCAGCTCCATGATTTCTGGATGACCTTGCTTTCGTTTCGCACGTATCACAAGATCCGAGTTGTTGCGGAGAGAAAAGTACACCTGGGCATGCCATGTGGGTCCTTGTGTTATACTCTTCAACCCGAAAGTGCGCTCACCTGATGATCAGAGATCATACCCCTCGTCGTGTAATCCATCCCAGGGAGATCGCCAGGTATGACGTCGAGCACTTGCTACATTGAAATTGGTGAGCGATTTGGTTCATTTTTGGCGTGGTGAAACGTACCTCGCCAAATATCAGATCGTATATCGCTTGCTCTGTTATTCCGGTAGGCAATCTACCGAGCGGCTTCCCATCCACCAAAAGCGATCCATCGAGTAAGTTGAAGTGCACTTTTTGCGAACACTGCTTGTCCGTTTGCGAGGTTTTGCACGAGAACCAGCGCGAATTCGGACTCTGCAATGGAGTCCACTCCGAACCTGGACGGTAGTCAGCCCAAACACGGCTAATTGCGAAGTTGATTCCTTTATCGCTGGAGTGTCCTTGGATTAGGTTGCTGACGAAGCTCTCGAGAGCCAATGAAAGACGGCGATCTCGGTCAAGGAGTAATTGCGAGTAAGTCGGGAGGGACGAAACATTACTAGGGGTGTGGTCGTGAATCAATATAGAGCAAAAAAGGAGAGCGTCGACGTCTTGCGCAGAACCAAGGAGGTTATGGATCTGGGAGGGGTCGACGTCGAACGTGCTTCGACAAATGACCGCACTGTCCCGCAAGAACCCACGTATTTCCTCATCTTCCGGCGTTTTCGTGAGCTTCGCCGATAACTCCTTTACCCATTTGAACACCTTGTCACGGACAGCACGAAGAAGCCCGAGGGCTATCAGTGAGACGGCTTGATCGGGGGTAGACGCAAGCATACGACGGATCAAGAACGAGATGGTATCCATTGTCACCACTTCTAACCAATTAGCCTCGACATCCCGAACAACGACCTCAAGCTCTCCGAGAACCGCGTGGCAAAAGGAGGGCTGCTGGATCTCCTGATGCCATATCCACCCCGCATTCGAAAGTGGTCCGGCTTGAGAAACGGCTTGAGCTATGAGCAAGTGAACTTCGGGACGGCGGAAGCTCAATGAGCGTCCGCGAAGCTCTCGCAAGATGTTCAGCCACTGGAGCGAACCGCCGCTGCGCAGGTGTCCGAACGCCACGAATTCATGGATGGAAAGATCTTGGTGGCAGTCGGCTTGGTTTGCCATGACATCGTTCGACTCGTGGGAAGCCGTGTTGACATATTTTTGAAGATTCCGGTACGGACCACTTTCAAGCTGGTACGTGGAATACTTGCTGATGTTGAAGCAATTTAGCGCATTGGAGACAGCGATACGAGCATGGATGTCATAACCATAGAATGTCAACCCATTGGAAACGCAGACCGATTCTTGGGGGGTAGAGATGGACACGGTGCGATAATGCGAACCGACATATGGTTTCGTATCGGAACCAAGGGTGATTCGCGACCTCGGATGCTGGACGAGATCGGGGAGGAGTGCATAATATTGGTTGAGTGTGATATAGGGAGCTCTGGTATCAGGGGAAGGGGAACAAAGGTCGACCAAGAGGTGGAATGTCGCAGTACGCCATACATTGAACGAAACTGGACAATCTAGTTCGAAAATGACAACCTCAGCCCAGTGGTCGTGAGCCGGCAAGGGCCACTCGTGAACACCTATCTGTATTCGTCGCTGTTCCTTCTCGAGATTGCACTTCCTGCAGTGCTTGCCGTAGCGTTGGTTGCCATACCAATCAGTGTGTTCAATCCTAGCGGCTTGTTTCTGGAGCTCACTGTGCTTGGCAGTTGCTTCGTTGAGTTCAGCGATCTTTTGATGGACTTCGTGCCGAGCTTTATCCTCAATCCGACTCTTCAGAAGCTGAAGGCGCGAGGATCCTCTGTAGTAACGGACCGCAAAACTGTCCGCAGTGGCTTTGCTGGAAAAGACCGACTCATTATTTGATTGCGAGTGGCGACGAGAGACATATTGATGGGCGATACGAAGACGGAACAGGCTAGCAGCTTTGGAAAGCAATAGCTCCTCGAGAAGACTTGTTGGGATCTCCGGCGAGTACTCTGCGAGCATCGGTATCTCTCGGATCGCTATTTTGTCCAGCGCGACCCAAAGCTCAATCACGGTCAGTAGCATGACAGACAGAAGCTCCGGGTTCTTTTCATAGCTTCGTTGTGCACTCGAGGAGTATTTGTTCGCCAAGATCTCCAGCTTCATGCAAGCTCCATCGTTATCCGTGACCTGGTTAACCCAACCATCAATTTCCTTCTCCACCACCTGCTCAACATCGTACAGCATGATGTGCGGCTCGGCGCGATACGCATCGTCAAAGAATGCCCCGTCAGAAGACAGAAAGTCATCCAGACAACCTCGATGACGATGTCTGGGACTGAAGTCGGTGACGGTAGGGCCAATGTTGTTATCAGCGAGACGGTTGCGAATGTAATCACCGCTGTTCAGGAGTGATAGCTGAATGTCTCGGCTCAGATCGAGCTTCGACGGGTTCCATGGTGGGGATATACGCTGCAAAGCCTGTACCTGCGTCCACCTCTTCTCGAGCGTCGATCGAAGCGACGTGCATGTGTCCACAGCAACGCGCGCGAGCCAACCCGGCGCGGAAGAACTGAGTTTCCGCAACCTTCGACTGATTTTGGCCGTGATGCACTGAAGTAGATCGTTTGAGAGGTCCCCACAGATCCTCTCGTTTCCGAGATGACACATGAAGAACAGCATGAATTCCTTGTACGCGACCCGCCCGAGAGAAGTCCGGTCCAGCGTCGTCTGAAGAACAACTCGGATAAGGAGCCACAGCGACGATCGCCGCCATGGCAGCTTCGAGTTGTTCCACACAACGTCATCCCCCACACGCTTACTGATGCGACCGACATCTGCAGGGCGACCGACACTTCTCAAGATGCCAGTGAGTAACTCGGTGATATAACGCGGGTGGGTCGTGTCACGGGTTTCGATAACGGTCGACTGCGCTTTTTGGGTTGTTGGCGCAGCATCTTGCAGGATATCCTCGTTCATGCGAACAAGGAAATTCGCGAGCTCGGAGAGAAAGCCTGCATCCTCGAATAGGGTATTTGGAATCTCGATGGCCGGGCCAGGATATGAGCAGATGAGCTTTCCTTTTGTCGTCATCACATCCTCGGCCTTTGGAGACAACTCAAAGGACTCGAAGATAGTGACGTTGATCTGCTTCCTGAAGATGACGGCTGCATTCTGGGCCCTGAGCATAAAAGCGAGGACATCTGTAGGACATGAATTATTGGAAGACTTATGAATCTGTAAGACATACCTCCCGAACTCATGCTGGCGAGCTGAGAGGTGACTTGGGGCCCGTCCATGCATTGAAACTGGACAATGGTGCGGAGATTGTTTAGCATTCGTGAAATGATGTGCCGCAGAGTTATGTTGGTCTCGGTGGCGTGGGGGGTGTCATCACAAAGTTTGTCAAAACTCGACATACAGATATATACGGATATAGCCCTTGTCGAACCCGGAGTGGCTGTCGAACATTCAGCGTGAATATATCCAAATACGAAAAAACTCAATTTTCGTTCGAT
>JBBPQH010000104.1:0-30944 GCA_038092475.1 Boletus tomentosulus
CGCAATCTCTAAAATCGCAGAAGCTACGTCTCTTTGACGTAGCCAAGATACGACCTGTGTAATAGACGACGCGATGAGCATGGACGAACGTCGAGTCTGTCCCTCCACTTACGCCAGCAGCGTCAGGAAGCACTCCAAGGGTAATGCTGGACGTGACTAGGATCGGGAACCAATCTGTCGTCGCCCAAGACCCACCGACTCCGCCAACAATTTGGCCGATCCGGAGGCATGTCGCATGTAACCCACTTTTCACAATAATCTACCAGCCCGAAATCAATACAAATATATAAGCATGACCACATCGTGACTCACCCGCTCAGTGGCATATTTGGCCTCTCCATAACCTGACCCGACGGAAACGGAGGGATCAAGTTGAACTTCCTCAGGGAAAGGACCATTTAGGTTATCCCAAGAGTGTGCGGTTCCAACCGAGGAAGTAAACAAGAAACGGAGGTTCTGCCGCTGCAACGAGTTTAAGCCGATGTCGACCAAGTTCCGGGACGCCCGGACATTGTCCTCATAAGAAGATATGGCTAGATTGAAGTCAAGGCGCCATGCGTTGTGTATGATTAACGTGACTGAATTCCGGATCTATGAATGCGATGTTATTGAGCATACGTCAAAGTCCAGGGTCAAACTTGCCTCTTCATACTGGGCCGGGGACAGACCGCACTTGTCCAAGGACGCATCGGCTTCAATGTAAACAAGCTTATCGGAGCTTGATAGGTCTATCGGAAGTCCCCTGTCCTGGAATGCCTCTTGTTGTCGTTCCTCGATCGACCTTTTAGACGAAGGGCGATTGAAAGCAAAAACGCGCTGAACCACAGGGCTCTTGAGAAGCTCCGAAAGCAAGAACGATCCGAGGCTGCCGGTGCTCCCGGTGAGCAATACAACGGAAGGCTCAATCAATGGGCCGCTCGGCAGCACTCCATCAATAGGTCCTTCTAAGCCCATAGAATACTTTTCGATCATAGCATCAATAGCCTGCTTATGTTGCTCAACGACATCTTGCGCTTGTTCGACCATGTTCTCGTTGACGAGAACAGCAATGCGCGAACTAAGAAGTCGGATCGTTGGACTTTCAAAGATGATGTTTTGCGGTATACGAGCAGCAGCCTGCAGGTCTGAAGAGCATCGCAGAGCACCTAATATCCGGTTTCGAAGATAAGTGGCACTTAAACTGGGGACGAACAGGACAACGTGAGAAACGTCTCAAATTTGTCTTACCATACCACGCACCTATCAAAGCCTTGGGTGAACAGGTCAGCATGGAGGTCGACGTGGCCATTGGGGCTGATTGCAAGAGCGTGTTCCAGCAGCCATCTCTCAAGATCTTCACCGGTCCATGCTGACGGTGCAGCTAGGCCATCTGCAACCCAACTTGCTTCAACGGTATCATACCTTCGGCGAGTTTAAGATCTAGCGGTCGCACAGGCATCATGAAATGACCCACAGTGCATTAATCTCTGTTTCATAAGCACTGAGAGTTGCCTTGCGCCGTACGGTGCCCTTTGGTGCACGTTTCATAGGCTTGTCGGCACTCGTGATTAGAATCATCTCCTTGAAAATACGACTGAATGCCGGAGACGGCTTGTTAGCCTCTTCGATCGTGGGCCTTTGTTCACTTCAATCAATGAATATCTGAGTTATACGCAGAGTACATACCAGATTTGATTTCTGAAATCGGCCACAGCTTTCTCATCGTTGGCGTCGATGGAATGTGCAATGCTTGGCTCAACGAGAACACCAACTTGGTTTCGCTCCAATCCGAACATGACAACGCCCTGAACAAGTGGGGAAGATCCGATGACACCCTCCATTGGACCAGGGACCGTCTTCTCACCAGACGCAAGAACGATGACATCGTCTGCTCGTCCAACACTGCCATGAAGAACGAGAGACATGACTACAGTGTTTGGTATAAACCAGCCGAGGCGACGTACAACTTCCATATGTCTTTAGTCGGATGCCTCACGAAGAGATCTGCGGTGGCATATCCCTTCACATCAGGTAAATTCTCGACCGCTACGTGGTGAGCTTCTGTCGTCTGATCATGCCTGTCAACGTTTCCCACAGCCATCTAGGCGTGAAAGATATCTCACCAAGACCTGCAGCTCGTATGTCCCGTCTCCTTGTGGGATCCACCTGATTTTCGGTTTGTCTTGGAATCGTGACCACATCCAATCACCATCCACGATATCTTGCTTATTGGGTAGCACCACCAGAGCTCCAAATTCTGTCCCACCATACGCGCTGCTGAGTTGTACCCCAGCAGCCCACAACTTGTCGCCGACCTTTACTGGTAGAGGACCACCACCAAAGCACTAGAGAAAGTGAACCAGAAAGCAGGTAAACCGACATAGATTGCACGTACAACAGAATCTACCTTCTTGAGGACCTCAATAGCCTCATCCGAGGCGGCTATTTGTTCAAGAAGTGTCGGAACCGTCAGGAGGATGTTACACGGCATCTTTTTGAGGCATTCGATTATACTGTCGCTTGTCGGTATCGCTGGTTGGGCAAGTGGATCGTTCTCCGTACGCGGGGTATAGACCACTGCGGTCATAAGATACGCAATTGGTGCATAAAGTTGGAAGAGGGTTCCATAGCCGTGGAATGGGGGCAACGACATGGGACCACACCGACGCGGATGGGGATATTCAAGACATCCATGAGTAGCAGCTAAAGACAGTCAGCAATGGCATCTTCGAGTAGTGCACGGTACATACGCCACGTCAACCATTGAATCTGAATTCTGTGGCTGCTTGCAATAGGTTTAGGGAACCCAGTACTACCAGAAGAATGAACGTAGATAGACGTAGAATCTAAGTCTGGACGTTTCAGGGGAGGAGAGTACGGAACAAAAGGATCCGTTGCAGCCTCCTGTCCAAGCTTTGGGAAAGCATAGCGCAATGTAGGGAGTTCAACAACAGTCAACTTGGTCCCCTTGATTTCGTAGCGGATGTCATCAACAAGCCCCTTATGAGCGTGATCGAGTGTTACAATACGGCAGCAGTTGGTCTTCTTCATCATATGCACAATAGCCTCGGCAGAATTTCTGGGTGAAACTGGGAACGGCTAGAGTGGAATGTGGGAATTGAATTGAAAAAAAGGATAAACATGAACCTACAACCCACCCAGCGATTGATAAACCTGCAACAGTGGCTTGGAACAATATTACGTCCGTATTTGCGATAATCACGACAACTTCTCCGTCTGGACCTTGGCGGGAGGGGCGAAGAGCATGAGCGATTCGGTGAGCGGCCCGACCGAATTCGAGAAATGAGATTTCAGTCAGGGCGTCGGGCACGTTTTCATTCGCATAAAGAAAAACTGGAAAGGTGGGGTTCCTCTCCATGTGGAAGTTGATCATGTCAGGGAGCAAAAGCGAGCCATCGAGAGGAGGGAACTCGAGAATGGTAGAGACCATGGGTGATAGGAGACGGTCGTGGCAAGTTCACTGGAAGGGGGTTTACTTATAGCTGGACACGGGACATACATGAGTGGCATCAAGTGCCAAGTCACGTCACTATTCGAGTAGCGTATTCAATGCTGACATAAGCTCGCCTGTCCAGTTATGACCCACTTCAATCCATCATACTTATCCGATATCTTGACGGCACGCGAGCATCCTCCATGACACTGGCATGGCTGTCAAAATATCGACAGTTCTGGGGTTCTCTTGGTAGCCGGACTCTCCTTGCGCCGTGCGGTGAATCGGAGTCTCACGTCGTGTCAACGTCGCTTCAGATGACAAACATCGAGTGTATTCACTCGTTTGAACAGCCTTGAATCGACGAATCGAACGACTCTCTATATCTGACGGACACTAAGTACTGACTAGTCATCACGGGGCCCGAGCGCCGATTCCACGCGGTGGCATGACTGGTAACAACCTGCGCAGGAGCACGTAGCATTGATATTTAATTCGTTCCAGGTCACTGTCCGTGCACTGCTTACAACACAGTGCTGGGGACAAATTTAACTGTTGAGTTCAATTTCTAAATTGTGTTGTTTCGATCCAACCCTACCCTAATCATTGTACATTGCCTGTTGGATGAAGATCCCCCGGGACATCAGGGCCTGACTCCTTTGGTACAATTCTGAATCACTGGATAGTGCAGGGTGAACTTTCGGCCGCCTTCTCTCGGGCCTTTTCAGCATCGTAGTACTCTTTGGCCGCACGTGCATCTGCCGCAGCACGAGCCTCTTCCAGTTCCCGCTGTCTCCAAGCGATCATTCTTTCCCGTTTCTCTGCTAAAGCACGAGCCTCTTCCCGCTGTCTCTCAGCGATCAATCTTTCCCGTCTCTCTGCTGAAGCACGCTCTTGCTCTCGTGGTTCCCGTCCTGTTTCCTGCTCTTCCGCCCATGGGGTAGTGCAGGGTGGACTTTCAGATGCCTTGGCCGCCTTCCCTCGGGCCTTTTCAGCATCGTACTCTTTGGCACGTGCAACTGCCACAGTACGAGCATCTTCCCGCTGTCTCTCAGCGATCAATCTTTCCCGTCTCTCTACTGAAGCACGCTCTTGCTCTCGTGGTTCCCGTCCTGTTTCCTGCTCTTCCGCCCAGATAGTGCAGGGTGGATTTTCAGATGCCTTGGCCGCCTTCCCTCGGGCCTTTTCAGCATCGTACTCTTTGGCACGTGCAGCTGCCACAGCACGAGCCTCTTCCCGCTGTCTCTCAGCGATCAGTCTTTCCCGTGCTGAAGCACGAGCCTCTTCCCGCCGTCTCTCGATCTCAGCGATCAATATTTCTCGTCTCTCCGCTAAAGCACGCTCTTGCTCTCGTCGTTCCCGTTCTGCTTCTTGTTCTTCCGCCCATCGTCGCTCCATCCTTTGAAGCGCTTCGCGATGGAGCCGCTCGTTCTCCTCTCGCATTCTCTTCTCTTCCTCTTCCTGTCTCTTGCGCATTTCCTTCTCCTGTCTCCTTTTCTCTTCCCAAAAGCGCGCTTCTCGTTCTTCCTGAAGCCTACGTTGCTCAGCAAGTGCAACCCTCTCTGCTTGCAGCTGGGCTTCCATTTCGGCTAGACGTTGACTGTGCTCGGCCTCCGCTTCTTCGCGCTTCTTTCGCAACTCATATTCCTGTCGAGCGATATCCTCAAGCCGCGCAGCTTCCTTGGCACAAGGAGAGCAAACAGAAGGCTGGCCAAGGCGGCATTCCCAGGCGATTCGATGGTGACCCGCTCGACACATCGCACTCATCTTGTACTTGCACTGTGCCGTGTCATGTGGATTACTCAGCCCTGGAGACCGGTGAGGATGGCAGTTCATTATACACGCGTGTCCACAGGCGAGCATGAATCCACTTAAAAAAGCAGACGTCGAATCGCGTGAGCGTTCGGGTGATGGGTACGCGTATTGTGACTCACCATGGTTCTTTGCATCCACCGTCTGGACAGTGATCATCGAAATCGTTTGCACGCTGGAGTAGAACGGTAGAAACAGGATGCCTTTCGCACTTGACAGGGAACCCCTTGTAAATGTACTGCCTATTCTCGAGGAGATCAAACAGGCGTTTCCAGAGTGCTCCGCCTTTTCTGGAATGTAAAAATGTTTGGGAGTTGCCAATTAGAATGAGGCCATCCCGGGCACGTGAGAGAAGGACGTTGAGGCGTTGTGGTGAGTCCATGAAGCCGATCACATTGGATTTGTTCGATCTCGTCAGGCTCGCAATCACGATATCGCTCTCTTCTCCTTGATAATTATCTGCGACAAAATTGTTGAGCGAGCTTGCGCTCGTAACAATGTCACTCACCGATCGTGGCTAATTGAATTCGACCTTTCTTTGCTTTGGACTCAGGCGGTGCAGAGGGGGACAGGCCAGCGCGCGCAAGATCCAAGGAATCCAGATAGTTCAGGATTGGATCATTATCGCACTTCAATGCATCACGGAGATGATGAAGTTGGCCCAGATACGGGGTGAGAACGGCGATGTCCTCGCTCTTATAGCCCTGTTGGGCAAGGTAGCGTACGATTTTGAGCACCATCTGCACCTCGTACGTGTTTTGCTTGGATGATTTGGTGCCACTATCCGCACAGTCCCCAACGAGCGAGTCCTCGTCCTCTGGATAGGAATGGTCTACAAAGATAATATTCGATTGTACCCCGCGGATGTCAGGTCGTTGATAGGTGTTGGGTCCGTCGACGAGTTCGGGGTAGGTGAGCTCGCGAACAAAAGCAGAAATTTCGGGACGCATCCGGTGCTGAGTAGAGAGAGTTACATGAGGGTACCCCTTGAGCACAAGACGTTCGAAAAGTGACCGGTTCAGGTCGAATCCTTCGCCCTTTTCGACAGTCAACTGATAGTTGTTGACTTTGGGACGTAATTGTCTATATGGAATCGTTAGTATGAATGGCCCGGATAACTCGTAGACATACTTGTGATCGCCGATAAGAATCATCTGATCAACATTGCGCGACAACGCAGTTAAAATGTGACTTTCGAGAATCTCTCCAGCTTCTTCCACTAAAAGAACCTCGGGACCAACCTGTTCGAGCGCATCAGCGTAGATAGCGGCTCCTGTGGTCGTGCACGCAATAATTCTCTTTTGCCGCAAGATTGCCACAGTTGACCTCGTGAACTCTTGCTTGACAGACTCTTGAAGTGCATTGTATCTCCGGCCAGCGTCGCATATCGAATCTATGGCCTTTGTAACAATATCTTCCTGCCACCTCTCGAGCAGCCGCTGGCGTGAGGAGCGGTGCATACCCCAGATCCAAGCTGACGCTTGGATATGAGGCTCTCCACTCAACATTCCAGCATCTAGACCCCGTTTCCACCGCGAAAAGAGGTAATTGCTATCAATGGCGCGCCCACCTGGCCCCATGAGCATCATGCCATCTTCAGTCTCTGGCGGCACGTAGAATGCATCAAAAAATTCGTCATGTTCATGTTCGAGATACGCCATCAAGTTTCCACCTAGCATGTTTTTGAAATCGGCTTCAAGCGTCTCTGTATGGTTGGATGCGGTCCATTTGAGTTCGTTGATTATGTCCCAGTCGTGGGAAACACCGCGTGGTTGTCTATGGAGCGAGAGATGTTCCGTTGATTTGTCCGAACGGCCTCCGAGGCGAACTATGGATTTATCAGGAATGTCGTACTTGAGGAGCTCCCCAAGGAACTGATCCAGCGCATGGTTGGTGCAGCAAACGACGAGAATCGTTTGAGCAGTCTCGTCATGAATTGCCTTCGCGAGAATGGCACCTATGAAGGATTTGCCGGTCCCTGCAGTAACCGTGAGATATGAGATGTTCTCAGGAGATTATGAGATGTGGTTTACCTGGTGGCCCTTGGATCAACGATACACGCTGTTGAAGCCCTGCGACTAAAGACATAGCTTGAGCCTTGTCGAGATGGATGGATGTGGGGAGGTCTAATATGTCGCTTATGTCAACGGAAGGGTTTGAGCTGATCACATTGGAGATACGGGATAGGGCTACTCTGTTTCGTGGGGACTCGATTGGCGACTCTGGACTCCAATGTATAATGTCAGAAGCAAGTGGAATAAAACATATTTTCAGCACGGCGAGCACGGGTTCGAAGGAAAAGACGGCGGCAGCGATTTGAACAAGTTGTATTGTTCCGGGCCTGTGAAAGGACAACAGAGTCTTTCTGATATTGACATCGCTATCCAACTGGAGAACTATCACTGGAGGGTTGCAAGCTAGAAGTTCTTCCGCGCGATTCACCGTCCCGAAGCTGATGATATCTCGGCCAGACACGAGGCAAACAAGAGACTGATGCCTTAGAATCTTGGAGCCACGAGGATCCCGTGTGAGGAAATCTCTCCGAGCACCTTCATCCTTCATCCCCCTAAGCTGCCAAAAATCGGTGTCGCACAATAGCCTGATGCCCCAGCGCGTCTTCCGATCGTCGGTCCCGGTATAGACACCGATCATAGAAACGTTGACACGGAAGCCGCGATACTTTTCATTTTCCTGCAAAGCAGCCTGAATCTCCCCGCGTATGTCAAAGATCATGTCCTCGCGGAGCATGCGAAACGTATTATCCAAGTAATCCCGGACAGGAGTTTCAGAAGTGTCGAGTTCATCATGGAATGCTGTGCGGAGGAAGGGAGGCTTTGGACACAATATCTCGTCGGCGGTGGGGAGGATGGCGATGTCACGATAGTCAGCAAAGTCGTTATCATGGCGTCCTCCAGGTCCATTGCGAACGTCATATGCCGTCAAAGAACTGGTGCTAGAGAGGATATGTGTAATGAGATGTCCCATTTCTCTGATTTCGAGTTTGGATGACGCGATGAGGCTATCTTGAACGGACGGTCGAGCTGCAATGTCTTGATAGGAACTGGTGTCGCGGTCTTGTAAAGTCAAGAGTCGCGAAAGCACCTTAGCGAAGACCAATTGAGAATCTTCGTTCAATGCGCCCTGTTGGAATGTACGAACAAAGACACCCCAAAAGATCGGCGGCTCTACCATATGGAACAACAGATTGTCCAAGGCTTCGCCACCCACATCGGAGGCTTTCAGGAGATACTGCAGGACGGTGGAACCCATTCCGTTCATGAAATGGGCCGACAGATCAAAGCGCATTGCAGATTGGACTGAAGATAGGCCATGAGCACTCTCAATGATTGCATCCAAGCATGCCACTGGGTCATCCTGAGCACAGAGCCCTTCTAGGAAAAGGATAGCGCCACGGGAACTTTCAAGTTTGACTGAACCAAACAGGACATCTAGAAATCGTTTTTTTAGCCTAGAAACGCGGTTAGAATGGGAAGAAGAATTCATGCGGGGCTTGGTAGAGCCGAGCAGAGGTTGAAAATGCGTGGGGATACTTAAGTACGCGCAAGGTTCGAGCTGTTTTAAGGCACGTGGCGATAAGTGGGTGAGGGTGCTTCTAGTGATATCAAGTTACGGACTTACCACTGAAACTAGTGATCAGCCTCGATCATGTCTTTTTCAAGAGAGACTTCGTAGTTTTACAGCACCGAGTCGAAAGAGCTGGAACTCTCCGGGGCCGTTGAAATCGAAGGGCACCAAGTTCGGACAGAGTCAAGATTAAAGGAAGTCAATTCCCGACAGCTAAAATGTGGCTGTGCCGACTTAACCATTGCATCACGGTTTGAACTGCGCCGGGCCAACTGGCAACTTGGAGCCCTGCAATTGAAGGGGTGACTATGTGAAGTACTCCCTAGTACGTGCGCCTTACCAAACTGTCAAGATCTAAAGTGAAGCGATCATCACCTCTGCCGAAGTGAGTACCGCAACCATGTTTCCTCATCGATTCGAGCCGCGCTCATAATGAGCAGAGAATTGAAGGTCACTCTGCTCTTGAAGCAGCCCCGCTGTACATCATGCATTCTGATAGCGGATTCGATGCAGGATCTGATTTGAAGACACGTTCGCGCAGCAGGAGATAAATAAACCATACGGGAATCTCTGTCAAATATCTGTCGTACAAAACAAACTACCTTGACAAATGAAGAGAGCGAATTCCAATACATACGAACACTGCGAACCGCTTCTGAGAACAGTACATCCCTTTTGAATCGCACCGAAGTCGGAATATCATACAACGTTGAACACAAAAATACCTGGAAGAAATGGAATTGGCATACGCGAAAATCCGTGTGAGAAGAACAAATCCCTACGTTGGTCGAAAGGCTCAAATTCCAATGTGCACAAACACGATCCGCTTTTCCAAAGGCACTTCGTCGGCCGTCTCCACTGCTGCGCTATTCAGCGCTGTAGCTGCGTGCTCAGAGTCAATGACCGGGCGTTTGAACATCTCCTGGTAAAACCTAGTCACCACCTGATGCGCGACCGCATCATCCACCCTCCACAACGTTCCAATCACCCCATTGAATCCCGCGAACTGCATCCCAGCAGCAAGATGCAGCACCTCGTCCGGCGTCGACGCGTCCCCTACCGCCGTATGGCACGCAGACAAGAAGGCAAACTCGGAGTTCGTGTAGCGTTCCTTGATAATGCGCATGAGCGTGAGCTTGCCATCTCCCATTGCGAACCACGATTCGAATGGCTTCTTGGCGTGCTGCGCACCGTGACAAGCAACGTGGACCCAACGGTGGTCTCTGAATGCTTGCACGGCGCCCTCGATGGTCGCCGCGTGGCCGGTGACGGTCTCGAATTCAACCTCTGTAGGCATACCAGTTTCGTCGCGGATCCTCCGGATTTCGTGCTCCACCTCTGGTAGTTCGCTGAGCTGCGTGTCTGCACTCGGCCGCGCCTGACCAACAGTCACAAATGAAAGCACGTTCGCTGCCTCAGAGGCGGTCCAAGCCTCCTTCTGAGCCTGAAGACGCTCGCGTGCACGAATGAGAGCCGAGAGCGAGGGCGCGTATGAAGAAACGTAGATATCCATGAGGTTCTTCTCGCCCTTTCGATGTGGACCTGCAGCATGGAGCGGGAGCATGGTGAATTTCGAGGTTGGGTACCACCAGATGCGCGAGCCCGGTGGGAGCTGAATGTCATTACGGAGGACGGCGGCGATCGGTTCGACTACGGATGACCACAAGTTCCGCAATGTTTGCTTGACCCAAAATTCTCTCTTGTCTCCGTATGCGTGTGGGTCCTGTGTAAGTTCCGATAACTCGGAGCATAGTTGGTCGACATCGGCAAGTGAACAAGGAAGGGATACATGAACAGGTGGGCGAGTGGAAAGAACAACGAGGGCATCGCAAGAAAATTCGCTTGCATTCACCACGATGATGGGTCCATGTTCTGCGGCTTGTTGGAGGTCTTCGAAACGGGGAGGTAAGAGGAATCGTGAGAACCCATCCTGACGCTGAATCTCGTCCACCACAGACTGCCATTCTTCCCGAACCCACCAGTATGGAGCCAGGCCATCGTCTCCACTTCCTTGAGCATGCTTTCTAAGGTCTGCACTCAATTGGGTGAATCTGTACCCGAGCCTTCGTCCTTGGTTACTCTGGCTTTCCAATGCAGCTATAGAGACATTGAAGCGCGCAAGTTGGTTCCATAAAATTCCTCGACCTCTTTCCAAAAGCTCGACAGCCATCTGGAAGTTGCCATGCCTTGTAGCACATGAGAATGCAGCATTGGGAAGATCAGCTACCCTTGCTTGCATTGTCTCATGTCGAGAGTCAAGTGAGGAGTTGAAGGAGGTCAAGTGATCCAGTGTATTGAGTGATGTTTGATAAGCATCCAGCACTGAGGAGTGACCATACTCTTCAGCATTCTTGATCCAAAACTGAGTTGCATTCCATAAATCCATTGAAACTGCTGGACCACATCTCATCAATAACCTGTAAGTCTCAAAGGCCTCATCTAGTGAGGGAAGTGATTGATAAGGAGGGTGACATGATGGTGGGGATTCAAATGGCAGAAGAATGGTTGTGGCTAGTTGATGAACAATCATGGCAAAGCGATGGTGTTGAGTTGGGTAGGTGTCCAATGCTTCCTCCAATAGCTTGATTGTTCTGATCAAATCAGACTGGTTGCCCATCTTTTGGTAGCAAATCTGTAATGACCCTGCAAGACACAGAAGAGCAAGCCCATGGGATGGATGACCTAATGGACAAAGCTCAAGTTTCTTCTCTTGAAGTTCAATAGCTCTGAGTAGGTCAGTTAGATTGTCCTTCAGATGATAACGTGTTCTTAGAGACTCTGCAAGATTTCCAAGAGCAACATCATAGTCTGGATCATCTGATGAACAAAGGTCAAGCCTTTTTTCTTCCATTTCAATAGCCTTGTTGAGATCTGTGACATCTCCGTGTGCATAGTAGCGCTCCCATAAGGAAAAAGCAAGACTTCCAAGAGCTTGTGCATGATCTTGATGATCTGGTGAGCACAGATCAAGCCTTCTTTGTTGCATCTCTATGACCCTATTCAAGTCTGCTTCATTCTTTTGAATATGATAAAGCCTTCTTAAAAATATTGAGAGGTGCCCAAGAGCATAAGCATGGTTTGGATGGTCCAATGGACAAAGATCAAGCATAGCCTGAGCAGTCTCAATAGCTCTGTTGAGATCTGAGATATCACCCTCTTGCTCATAAGAGCAGAAAAAGGAGCATGCAAGATCATCTAAGATGCTTGTATGATCTTCATGGCCTAAAGGGCAGAGATCCAACCCTGCCATACCCATCTCAATTTGTGTGGATAAACATGGCCCATTGTTGACCTGCTGTCCATAAGAATATAGCCACTGATGATAGCCCCTAAGAGCTAACAGACAGTTGTGCTCCTCTGGTACTACAACCTAACATATTTAATCAGATGTAAAGTGAGATACAATATAGAGTAATGTTACCAGCACATCTGAGGCTTTGCATGTCATGGACAAAGTTGCAAGGCCAACAGCAAGTCCAGGTATGTTGCCTAATACACTATTAGTCTTTCAGTCAGAGAAATACAATTAGACTCACATTGCCACTTATTTCCTGGCATTAGCAAGCTGGCTACATCTATAACCAGTGGATCACCAAATGATTGTTTGTCCCAGTCAGGAGTGAGTTCCTCTGGAAGAGTGCATACAGCAACTCTAACACTAGCAGAGGGAGGTGCAGTACTGCAAGGCAAACCATTGGTAATCATGACTACAAGCTGTTCATTGATACTTACAAAAAGAAGGGATGGTTCCACATTACTGTCAAACCATCCTCTGACATTTCCCCAGAACATGTTATTTTAGACACATTACCAACACCAAGAGTGACACGAATGTCTTGTTCAGGATGTTGGGATGAGAGATCCAGTTGAGTGACTACAAGAAGACTGTGAGCACACACAAGGGCACTGGTCATCCAAGCAGAGACACACCCATGACCTGGAAGGTAATACTGTCAGAGTCATTCCAGCCCATTGAAATAAATGCAGAGAAGATTGTGTTGAAGATGATGGGAAGAATCAGGATACAAATGGGATACAGGTGACAAGACTAGGAGCAGAAAGGCAAGACTCAGGTGCACAAGATGGTGATCAGTTGAAAATAAAGGACTGTTGCACAGGGGAGACAGTGGGATATGGTGAGGATCATGCAAAACACAAACAATGTAGCAAGATTAAGAAAAGGTGGCACTTTGATGGGAAAATGTGGGAGCAGGACCAATGACAGCAAGTTTGATGAGATAGAACAGAACACAGGCAATTGAATGAGGTGTCAGTTATTAGTACCAGTGCAGCTCTAAGACACAGACAGAAATGGGGACAACCAGTAGGATGACAAAGGAGCAAGGCAAGCACCAAATGTGACCAGAAGGCTTGGAGGCGAGAGAACACAGGGGATGGAGGGTTAAGAAAATGCGTAAGAAAACAACTTTTAGGCAAGATTATAAACTCACACACAACAGAGCAGACCAGAGCAGAGACAAGGACAGGCACAAGATCAGGGAGAGATGAAACAAATGAAGCGATCCAAAAATAGTGAGACGGCAGACGAGACCAGGGCAGAAACGTGACTAGCACAGAAAGACAAGAAGGGGATGAGGCGAACAGTGAGATGAGATCTATGAACATAACTCACAGCAAACAGGGGAGCACAGCAGAGACCAAACACAAGGAAAAAGTCCACAGCGAGACGGAAGATGACAAACGAGAGCAGGGCTAAGGGACAAGGACAGAACGTGGAACCAGATAAGAAACCAACGCCGAGGAAGAATTTAAACAACTCACAGACAATAGTAAGGTCAGCCACGGAGAAAAGTGAAAGTAGGCACAAGATTGGAGATCAATGAAGAGGTGAATTAGGGAACACGGAATTTAATCAGGTGGAGCGAAGCTCAACAGTGCGGAACAAATGGCTGATGAAAGGTAGGTGTTGTGGAGCAGGAGGCAGGAGCGGTATGTGAGAGTGAAGGCTGTCACGGGGGAGATCCAGAGGATGAACGGAAGGCAGGCGGAAGGATGTCGTGTGCGGGAACAGAGGGCAGCAGCGGGGATACACAGGAGAGCGAGAATTTGACGGCAAACAAGACGTGTAGCTGAAACATAAGAATAAGACGAGGTCAAAGGTAGCGCACTCACTCGGTGAGCAAGATGGCACGCGATAGCACTAGTTTGAAGTGCAGAATACAAAATATGAGTCCGAGAGTAGAAAATAGGCTGAGCTACAGGCAGACACGAGACGAGTTGATAACGATTCGCTGTAGGTTACAGATGTGGGTCTGTAGGATAGGTGGAGTGCGAGGAGGAACACGGGGGCACTCAAAGATCCGAAGAAGCAAAGCGGCATCTGATTGGTTACGGCTAAGCCTGGGAAGGTACCGTCACTCAGTACTCAGTTTCAGTCTGAAGGCCACGACTCACGATTGTACACATCTTGATCATGTCCACATACTCGCTCTTACTCGCCGTGCACACGGTGAATATGACTACTCTATCAAAAGTGCTGCGTCAAGACCGCGCTTCATGCCGCCCGGGCCACAGTACTACTTTCCACGGGGTTTGCGCTAATGACTCACCTACGCCAGCGACACCTCCAGTCAAAAGATAAGTACTGTCACCAATGGCGCATCAGCGGCACTTAACGTCGTGGGCAGTGCCATACCTGGGATAGCACAAAGAAGGGTCGTGTATTGCCACACAACATCACATGTACGCGCAAAACATTGTTTAGCCGTTTACTAACAGTCATCGACACTGGGCAACAGGTGCTGTGGGAAGACCTTCCCGTCGAATTTCTGTAGCCAACGGTGAAAGGACAGTACCTACAAGCGGCCACGACAGGAGCTCAGAGATATGAAACGCAAGCACAGCAGCCCCCCCTTTATCAATCGGTTCAATCCTCATGTTGGACAGTATGCCACATTCGCTACGCCGCCAGCAATAGACCTAACAATCATGTGCGTGAGAGTTCACCCGAATGTATGCTTTTCCAGAGACTTGACACATACATATCCCTTCGTCAACAGCCTTTCTTCTCACTAATCGTAGGGCAGAACCGTGAATTAGCCGCTGATCCTTCCTACCGTCCTCAGCCTTCGATGCTCGTCCGGTGTCCCAACAGTCCACATCTTTGCAGGGCTCTTGACTGTTGATTCTACGATGTTTAGTAGGCGTGGTGCAACCCACTCATCATACAAGCCCAATTGTGGATTTCGACCACCCATTAAAACCCGTCCTGGAACATGATGTTGACGGTGACCCCATTATACGCTGGATCAGATCCTCATGGTGAGGGTGCCGCCGTATTACTTGCGGATGCCGCATACACTTGTTGAGTGGCTTTGCCGTGCCCTGACGATGTCAACCATAATACATACTGATGTGTTGCGCGCCGTCGTGGTCAAGCCAAGTGTCGACGGAGGTTATAACACGCTGATAAGATAGCCACAGACTCCGAGTGTCTACCCTTTTATTACGTAATAATATAGCCCTCTTATACCAGTCCGATTTGGAAATGCTCATCCACCATGGCTTCCACAACCCCCTCCGTCGTCAATGACTTGCCTGTACCCGCACCCAGGAAGAAACAGCCATACCCCTTCTATCTAGGCGGTGTCGCAGCTACCATCGCTGCATCTATTACCCACCCCCTTGATCTCACCAAAGTCCGTCTACAAGCATCCGGCGATAAACGGATGATCCAGTCCTTGAAGAAGACCGTCAGAACTGCTGGTTTCAGAGGTCTCTACGATGGCATTACAGGCACTTGGTTACGACAAATGAGCTACAGTCTTTGTCGTTTCTGGGCATACGACGAGAGCAAGAAGATCCTGGGTGCAAACTCACAGTCGTCCCCCTGGGTCTTGGCTACTGCCGGTCTCATGGGTACGTTATGCGCCACAACTTGCTTGGGGTATATATATCTAATCTGACCCTGATAGCTGGATCCATTGCTGGTATGGTCGGCAATCCTGGTGGTATGTCTTCCCTCACCATCTCTTACGCCTGCTCATCCTCACCCTCGTCCTCCAGAGGTCATCATGGTATGTTATTGTCCACTCGTTCAATATCACATGCGCATACACGTCGTTTCCTCCTCTTTCCATATCACGTGACCGTTTTCCCATGACATGAACACAGGTTCGCCTTCAAGGTGACTTTGCCAAGCTTCCGGAGAAGCGTTTCAACTACAAGCACTGCTTCGATGCCCTCTTCCGTGTAAGTGGCTTGTCTCTTTTTCTTGTCTTTCTTTGTTTCTTTCCTTGCATCCTTGTTGCATTCTGTTTCTCCCTCGTGTGGGGCGTGTGTTGGGGCTTCCCATGGTCGCTTGACCATCCCATTACGTGACATGCAAAGGCACAGCCATGTTGTTCCGAACGATGGTAGCCATTTGGAATAGGCATAGCAAACACTCTTGGGGTTACTGCCAGGCGCTTCGTTGTTCCGTCTTCGGTTTTCATCCGGCCATCACCGCCCGGATCGTTCCTCCCCCACGAGATCGACCATTATCGAAGCAAAATAATATCGATACCGACGGGTACGAGAGACTACGGCCATGCAACGAGTATCGAGGACGACGAAAGACAAGTGGCAGCGAACCCATTTTGAGAAAAGCAACCTTTTTCATTCGCATGGTCGGTGGCGCGGTTCTTACACGGGATGCGTTTATTCCGCGTTGCGTCCGGTCTATCGTTCTCTCCCATTGTGGTATAATTGTCTTGGTGATGTATCATTCCTACTTTAGCGTCAAGCTTTTCACTCTTTAGCGTCATTCCAGACGTCACCGAACGCAGGTTTTCGGCGCTGTGTCCTGGAGTGTTTGGGTGCTGACACTCAGAAACTAGCGCGGACTTCTCCATTTGCACGAGAATGGTTGATCTGCGTGAGCAGTCATAGAAGTATCATTAACACGTTCTGCAGCCTGGGAGATAAAGAATCAGGGTATCCTTCTCTCGAGTCACGGCTTCGACCAACCGGGAACACTTTTTGAGCATTGCATTTTTTTTTCTTTCCCTTTACTCTTTATTCATTCCATTCCCTTTGGATAATCTATCTGAATGCTGACACTTTTCCCTTTTCTTTTTCTGTTGGGTCTGTTTGATGGTTTTCATACGCAATTGGAATTGTGCCTCGTATAGATGGTGCGAGAAGAAGGACCTTCATCACTTGTCCGTGGTGTGGGACCGAACGTCTTCCGAAGTATGCTGATGAACTCGAGTCAACTTGCATCGTGAGTGTCCTGTTCTTTACACCCGACTGGTTTCTAACATCGCGAACAGGTACGACTTCTTTAAATCTGAGCTTTTGAAGACGCCTTACTTTAAGGATAACATCTATTGCCACTTTACTGCCAGTTTTGCCGCTGTATGTTCTCTGATCGGTTTTTGTTGTCTCGGAAGAGGATGTTGATGAGGTGGATGCGTTAGGGAACGGTGGCTACTACCATCTGTTCACCGGCTGATGTCCTCAAAAGCCGCATCATGAATGCGAGCGGACCCGGATCCAGCGTACGTTTCTCTATCCGGGCCTCGCCATCTAAGCATATTCTCACCTGTAACGTTTCATGCAGTCGACACTCGGCGTGATCCGAGCGTCGCTCGCGAATGAGGGTCCGATGTTTATGTTCAAAGGATGGCTCCCCGCATGGACGCGTCTCCAGCCGACGACTATTCTCATCTTCCTTACACTCGAGCAGTTGAAGCGTTTGGTGGACTGGCAACGGGGCACGTCGTAACAACGCGCCAGCCAGTCCACGCAGCATCGCATCTGCTGCAAATAATAATTTGGGTCTATCCTCTCCCCATTTCATCGTGCTCCGCTCTTGTTTGTACTCGTGCTTGGGTGTTGTAGGACTTGTGTATTGGTGTCTCCGTTTACCTCGGTCTGTTCCGCGGCCACACGCGCCTTATTTTGTGTACTGATTGACTACTCACCATCGGTCATTTTGGCTCTGTTCTTGGTGGCTCCCCTTTTGTAGCTGCGATACCACGCTACATAGATTGTACATAGATTGGTCCGAGGCGTACGACGAACGGGATGGAAGCGGTTGTTCAATTGTACTCGTGCATTTTGATATACATATACATATATTTTTGTGGGAGAGGTTGGCCGGCGCGCATACGTCCAGGCGGCGTTTGGGGTATCCTTCCTCCGTGCTCAGCATCGCTCAGCTCACAGTAAAACGTCCAGGTTCAGACAGGGTAGGTGATGGTGACGGACGAGGTCCAGTATTTGGTCTTGATAAGACATTCCGCGACATCAGACTAGCCTCGCTGCACGGGAATGACGAGTGGATTGCTGAGAAAGGTCAGTGATCCACTCACCATTCCATGTGCATGGACGTTCTGTTGGACCAGGTATCACCTCTTCTAGTACCGATAAATTGCGCGTACTCGACGCTGTGGTGATTGCGGAGACACTGGGCAGAGGCTTGAATCATACGGACACCTCACCCAAACGTCTTCCAACACTCCCTAGACTGAGACTGTCCCATTCGAATCGCCATCCGCGCGCTCCAAAACCAGTTTGCAGTGTTACAGCGACGGTCCATGGATTTTGCACTATGACTTGGGCGTGCCCAAAGGAGAAATGGACATGACGCGTGCCAGTTCGTCTTCGCAGTGTCGAGAGCGACTAGTGCTCGCCTCGTGCTTCGTAGCCGATCACGTAGGCATGTGACGCGAAGCCAATCGGATGTGCATGAGGTCCGTCCGTCGCGTCTGTTTTAGCGCCACGCTGTCGGATGTGATGCAACACTGCCAAGTTGTGAGCCTGGGGTCCTTCGGACCCCAGGGTATAGTCTGTGTGCGAGTAGGGACGCTCGGGCCATCACCTCGTTTGACCGTCCGTCGGACACCCCTCTCCTAGGATCGGGGTCGGACCACCTAAGGTGTACAGTACAGTACGGGGGGAGACGGTTTCGAGCCGGCGAAGGCTCTCGTCAGGGCGCTACCGCTACCCCAACCGCTTACCTATCCGAGACTGTTTAGGGTACCAGCTACCAACCTTAAGCCCTCCCTAGGGATTTGGCCTCTCCGTAGACCACAGAGGTGCTAGGACGTGTGGATGGAGTCGCAAGGGAACGGCGTGACCCCGGGTTAGGTTGCTCGCGTGTTGGGAAAGCACGGTGGGGGGTGGGAGCATCCACAGCGGGGAGAGGACCAATATACCTGCGTGAAGTAGGCACATTCCCACAGGTGCGCGAGCAGAGGGAGCCCTTTCGGGCATCCATTGGCTGGAATCGTTGCCATGCAATCCCCACGGTTGTTCATACCAACGTGGGATCCCTATCGCCATCCGAGTAGATTCACGATGACACAGATTGACCGACTCGTAGGCGGTGCTCTGTAGGCGGAGGACAGTGCGCGCTCTTGTGGCTGTCGAGCCTCTTGAGCCTTGGAGAGCGTCATGACTTGGCATCTAAATTAGTCATGAAGATCTGGGAGTTGTATGCGGGGTCCTGCCGCTATTTCTGGAAGTGAAACGGCTTGCGTCATGGTTTCGTGTTACGACGTTCCCGGTTCACAAGTGTCCAATCTTCCAAACTAATTGTTGAAGATGACATCATTGAAATATCCTCATGAAAAAGGCAACCCCCGACAACTCGTCAACCCGTACGTCTCCACAAACCAGTCATTCCAACTTAGAAGACGTTTGTTGCGAAGTGCCCTCCGTTACAGCGTCTGACGGTAATTTCGGCCGGCTCAACGTGTCTCTGATCTAGGCCCGGGATGACCAGGATGAGTCACTCAAGTACTCCACTTCCATGAGTCCGGCACAAGATGCCGGACTCATGGGAGTGGAGTACGCGATTACGGCGAAACACAAATGAGGTGGTGCGGCCTTCCATTTTTTCGAGGCGCATTACGCCCTCGTACCACATATAATCCGAGATAATTTCATACGACTTCTAGACTTACCCTCCTCTTTCCTCCATTCAACCACAGCCATGAGCCTCTCCTCCGCGCGTTTTGCGTTGTATGTTATACTGGTACCATTTCCCTACGCTCGCTTCGTGTTCTATACTCAGCCCGGACCATAGTTCCTTTTCGCGATCGTGACAATGGCACTCTCTGCGGCGAGGATCCATTACACAACCACAATCCCCTCGTATGATCCAACCAACTATGGGTTCCGATTCTATGGTAAGAGTCTCTCGAAAAGTTCTCCGTCGTCGCTGACTGCGAGCCCTCTTTGAGATCCGGTGGTCGTTGAACTCTTGACGACGAGTTGCTTCACGATCTTGTGGGCACCATATGCGTAAGCCCTCCTTATTCAAGGTCCTTGACCGTTAGCTCACTATCCAATACAGTCTTCGCATGATCAACAAGGTCGAGCGTTTCGCTCACCCCATCGCAGCAGAACTTTTCGGCCTCTTTGTCCTCTTTGTCCTGTGGCTCGTTGGCGCTGCGATCGCAACCGTAGGTAGCCATGATATGCAATCCACTACACTCACTCACATCTTGGTGACGGATAGCACACGAGCAACCTTCCCCAAATTTTCACTTACTGGGGTAATCTTTCCTCGTGCTGGTCCCACACGGAGTGCCGAATCCTCACCACAATGCTCGCTTTTGCTTGGCTTTGCTGGATCGTCGTCTTCGCGTTGTTCGTGATAGTCCTCCGACTCGCGATCGCGAACAAGGTATTTCGTTTTGGAGGTTGGAGGAGGAGAAGAGCGGGTTTTGCCAATGCGGTCTAGATGACGAACTAATGATCCGATCTGTCTGACGAATTTTATGACTTTGTTTTGTTCAAGTCCCGTGTGTAGGATTTTGTAGGCAGGAGCCAAGCGTTTTTGGTCTCATGTATCTCATGGAACGATTAATGACACTTATCCTACTTCATCTGTCATTTAATTTGATTTACCTGTGCGGTTCACGACAGAACAGTTTCCATCTTACTCGGTGCAAAAGCCTTGGTTCAAAAAATCGTTGTACAATTGAATGGGCAAGTTGTCGCGCTCGCATGCAGATGTGTCATGTGTCACGCGGTCACGCCTGTGTGCATGACCTGGTTGACTCAGACCCTCGAATCGGAAGTCGTCTAAAATACGATTGATTTCGAAGGCGAGTTTGGTTCGATCTATAACATTTCCAAGGCACTACAACGGTTGTTTTCTGGCTGTTCTGCCCTACAATTACTTGAAGGTCCTTGCACCAAGTTCAACCAAGTTGAAGAATGGGGTCGACCGATCGCCAGTGCTGACATCGCGGTTACTGTGAGTCTGTGACATGCATATGGTGAGTCCGACGTACCGAGCGTATTGAAACAGATTACGAGGTGGATATTTCCAACGAGTGGGACCAGGCGTCATATCCGAGAAATACCTCGGAGAAGTATGTCTAATGCTTGTCAGGTGGTCCTTCAATTCCCGGACCGAACCAGCCAGTTATGATCAACGTACGATCAGCGATATCACGGCCGTAAATCGCAAGCTGTTTCCAGCACGATTCAGCAGCATTGGGAAAGGGTGTTACTAATCTCATTTCTCAGCTGAGTAGATTAGCGGGACGTCGGTAAAACCGGCTAAGTCACTGAACCGGAGAAAATGGAATATTTTGGTGCGTTGCAAACGTAGATTGAGCGGACGACGCTGAAACTTTTTCGTACCATCAAACTAGTCTGCCCCAGTTAGCAAGTCAACTACGCCCACTTTCCATCGCACTGGCCCCAGGCTGCTACTTGACGAAATCTCTCCGAGTCATTGGGACGATTTTAAGTAATGGGCGCATCATCTTATGCTGCTTTGGGTTACTTCTCCTGCACTTTCAGCTTAATCTCCGGAAGAAAACAGATGCCGGTTGATGCAACTTATCTTTTTGTTCTTCCGCGGCTCGTGCCCCAATGACAAATGACCCTTCGTATCCTCCCGATTGTGTAGGGATCGTGAACGCACCGACATCGCACGAATGACCACACGGTACGTTATCATGTTTTCGCGCACAAATCCCCTCCTAGCTTACTGAGCTATAAAACCCATTGCGGTGAGCTGTCATTCAATCACCCAAAGTACAAACTGCGTCTTCCACCAACATGTCCTCCGTCAATCTCGAGTTCCCTCCTCTCGATGGATCTCTCTTGTTCCCTGACTTGATCAACTTTCATATGGAAAGGAACCCCACCTTTCCTGTCTTTGTTTTCTCAAACGAGAACGTTCCCCACACTCTGACTGAAATCTCATTTCTCGAATTCGGTCGAGCTGCTCACCGAGTTGCGCATGCTCTTCGCCCCTCCCGCCAAGGTTCAGACGGAGAGGTTGTTATTATTATCGCCAATACGGACACAATATTGTATCACGCTGTTATTGCGGGCCTCTCAATCGCTGGATGGGTCGTACGTCGACAATCAATTGTTTTGGCTGGTTTCGTTCTCATCCAATGCTAGCCATTCCCAGCCTCGCCTAGAAATTCCGCTGCGGCTGTTGTTCATTTGATGAAGAAGACCAACTGTTCCCGTATTGTAACCCTTGATCACGCTCACAAAGCGCTGATTGACGGCATTCGTCACGAAGCTCAAGGCACTGAGTTCACTGTTTTTGAACTCCCGACTTTGCGTTACGCTTTCCCGAAGCTTGGACGAGAGGTCGCAGCTGATCCCTTTACTCCCTTTACTCCCTTCTTGGAACGCCCAGACCCCGATTCTCCTGTCATCTACATCCATTCTTCAGGTAGTACTGGATTCCCTAAAGCTATTGCTCACAGCTACAGACTTCAAATCCAATGGTTATCGCGAGGTATGTACACAGCATATTTTATCTGGAGTCACAGTTGCTGATTATCTGCAGGCAGTACCAGTGGATATACTACATACCCAGCTCCGCGCCGAATGGCTTCCATGGCGCTCCCTCCATTCCATGTCTTTGGTATCGCCACAGAGCTTTACACAGCTGTTGCGTACCTCGTCACTACTGCGGTGTATGCCCCGCGAACAGAGCACGATCCGCTCGCGCAACCAGTAATACCTACAAGTGACAACATGATCGAGTGCCTGAAACGCATACCATGCAATACCCTTATGACAGTTCCGACACTCCTTGAACAAATTGCCGCCTCGGACGAGCATCGAGGTCCTCAAGGAGTTAAATTCCGTTGTACGTGCGATTCAAGTCAGTCCACATTCTCCTTGGCTCACTTTATTTAGGTTTTTGGTGGTGGTCCTCTGCCCGTCAAGGTTGGCGACAAGTTGTGGGCTGCCGGGGTACGGCTTACCAGCGGTTATGGTGGGACGGAATTTGGGATTCTCATTGGAGCAGGCCACGAGCAAGACTTTGGAGACGGTGGTTGGACGTGGATGAAATTCGCGGACTCACCCAAACTCAGGTGGGTTCCGCAAGGGGACGACACATACGAGTTACAAATATTGGTATGTTTAGGCCTTCGTGGGTTCGCAAAGTGCTAACAAGTTGGTCAGACTACCGAAGATCAATACATGGCAGTGGAGAATTTGCCTGATGTCAAGGGATATGCCACTTCGGACGTATTCGTAAAGCATCCAACCAAGGACCTATGGAGAATGCAAGTGCCTTGTCTGGTTTAGACCCGAAGTTGCACTTATACATGTGTTTCCCCATTGCAGTGTTGGAAGGGCCGACGATGTCATCATTCTAGCATCCGGGGAAAAAACTGTCCCTGCTCCAATGGAGAGCGTGATCGGATCTTCTCCACTCGTACAGGGCGTCGTCATGTTTGGACGGGAACGAAACCAAGTTGGCGTTCTCATCGAGCCTAGCCCTGAGTATGCGGTCGATGTGAACGACGAGAAAGCTGTTGCCGAATTTAGAAATCAACTCTGGTATGTGCTTTGAATGCAACTCGGTGTTCATTGACTGAAGTAAACAAGGCCTACCATTGAAGAGGCCAACGAGCCCTCCCCCGCATTCAGTCGTATTTTCAAGGAGACGATTTTGATCACGAGTACTGACAAGTCGATGAAACGTGCTGCAAAGGGTACTGTTCAACGCAAGGCAACTCTCAATGCTTACGAAGCAGAGATCAATATGCTGTGAGTCACTTCACCATCTATGCGCGGTTGTGGGTCTAAGATGCGCGGAAGGTATGATACCGTCGAAGCAAGTTCATTTGCCCCAGATGGCTTGGCTGGTCCGTCAGCATGGATGAGCGAAGATCTTGAGAAATGGCTATTGGATCATGCTGCTACCATCGGCCCGACCGGTCGCATCAATCCTTATGACGATCTGTTCGCGCAAGGCTTTGATAGGTGGGTGTGGAGTAAGCAATGATGTCGAGGAAGTTATTCACGTTCTTTTGTCGCAGCTTGAGTGCCACTTATCTTCGCAACCGGGTATTGGGTGCTCTGCGACAGTCGTCGGACCCCGAGATCAAAGAGGCTGCTGCTCATATCCCTCCGAACGTCATATTTGAAAATCCGACAATCCAGCTTCTCAGTGTGCGTATCGCTGCTATAGTGAACGGCAATGGTACGGGAGGGGCACAAGATTTCATTGAGCAGCACAAGAAAGTCATTAATGCCACGATCGAGAAGTACTCCATCGGCTTAGAAGGACCTATTGATGGTGTGCTGCCGAGCAGCCCGTTGATTGAGCCTTCCGTTGTACTACTCACCGGGAGTACCGGCGGTCTCGGATCGTTCTTGCTCTCGGAGCTGCTGAAAAGCCCAGTGGTCCGGCGCGTCTTTGCTTTCAATCGTCCTTCGTCTAGAAAGTCGATCGAGGAACGACAACAGGCGGCTTTCAAGGACAGGGGACTTCCGATCGACCTGTTGAGCTCGGATAAGCTTGTCTACATCGAAGCTGACGCATCTGCGGAGAAGTGCGGTCTGTCTCCACCTCAGTACGAAGAGGTAAGTTCGACTCTTGGGCTCTGCTAAAGAAACGCTCACTAAGAAATCATTCACAGATTCGGAACTCGGTCACCTTGATCATACATAATGCGTGGCGTCTCGACTTCAATTTGACGATATCTTCCTTTGAGGATAGCATTCGCGCCTCGCGAAACTTGGTTGACCTCGCCTTGGACTCGCCGCAGAGGCAAAACCTCCGTTTCTTGTTTACCTCATCGATCGCATCTTCACAATCTTGGGATGCTTTGAAAGGTCCTTTCCCAGAGGAAGTTCAACTTGACCCCACTGTTGCTGTCGGAGGGGGTTATGGAGAGGGAAAATACACAACTGAACGGGTGAGTCACTCATTAATCACGCTGAGAATCGGTGTTCATTTGGATTGATAGATTATCGTGAAGAGTGGGTTACATGCTACATCCTTCCGCATCGGGCAAATCGCTGGTGGACATGGTGGATCTTGGGCCACGACAGATTGGTTCCCGATCATTGTCCAATCCAGTGTGACCATAGGCGCACTCCCGGAATCCACTGGTGTGAGTGACTGGATTCTTATAGCGTCACGACTGTTCGTGCTCACAAAAATATATCATCAAGGTCGTGTCTTGGCTGCGGGAGGAAGAAGTGGCTTCTGCGATTTTGCAGACGGCGTTTGCCAAGGAAGCGCCACCACCGGCGCTCAACATTGTCAACCCTCGCGGTGCACCTTGGGCAGAGATTATTGCGTTCGTGCGGCGTTCGGTCATCAAGCGAAAGGCGCTTAACGATGACGCCCTCCCGATCGTTCCATTTGGGGACTGGTTTGAGTTGTTGGAAAAGAGGGCTGAGAGTGCGACTGAGGACGACCTGTCAAAGATCGTGAGTTTTGGATTCAGTGCCTAGGTGATCGATCGCTGACGTGCTTGATGCAGCCGGCAATCAAGTTGCTGGAGTTCTTCCGTGCGATGGTGCGGGG
Organism: Boletus tomentosulus; assembly: GCA_038092475.1. Lineage (NCBI taxonomy): Eukaryota > Fungi > Basidiomycota > Agaricomycetes > Boletales > Boletaceae > Boletus > Boletus tomentosulus. Next base: position 25,599 of record JBBPQH010000104.1, read on the forward strand.
AGACCAAGCTATCCGTAACCTTGAGGCCAGTACCAGGGAGGCGGCCGGGATTGCAACCCTGAGCACCGACAAGATACAGCAAATTAGTCCGGCGATGGCGAACATGCAGGCGATTGGAGAGTTCGAGGCGGATGCTTGGGTGGGTTACTGGATATCGAAAGGCGCTTTTTGAGGTGGTGACACGAATTAGAAGTAAGGTGGATGATCTTGGGGGCTTGAGCTTGTTTCCTATGATGTTTGAAGCAGTGAATGTTTTGTATGTGTTACTAGTATACTAAAGTTAGGATGACAACTTGATGACAACGCCAAATTGCGGGAGGGTGGCAGCCTGTAGCCCGATTTGTTTCATCCACCTCCTGTTTCACTTGTTCGCCCTCACGCGCACGTCGGCCTCATACTTATCAAAACCTCTCCTCCCGTGCGTCACATCTGCACTTATCCGACCGCACATAATTAGTACCGGTGTTGACCGAGGGGTCTGCACCTTTTACAAGAAGAAAGCTGGCAAGTAAGCTTGTCCTAGGCTTCTGTTTTGCACGTGCGGTGGTTTGAACGGGTCCCGCAACTAGATCTATGGCACGCCCTTGACGCACCGAGGTTCGTCCCGACGGATGATCCAGGCTGCGGCTAGACGATAGCCGCTTATTTCTGGCCGGCGGGACTCATCACACATGAGTCATGACAAGAACGAACAAGTTCCTAATTTGCGGCCTGGTAGTAGCGGTCCAAGGAACGCCCGAGTTCGTCCTAAATGAAATACATTCGGCTTCTCATTCTTGACGTCGACATGGCATTGACAACAAGCAGACACGCTGTGTTCTTGTGCGGTCGGCTAGTGGAACCGCTGCGTCGCTAACACTGCAAAACGAATACACAGCATGTTATCGTGTCTTTCGAGTCCGCAATTAGAACTACCTCGCTCAGCCATAAAACCCATCGCGGCGAGCTGTCATTCAATCCCCCAAAGTAAGAAACTGCATCTTTCACTGCCATGTCCTCCGTCAATCTCGAGTTTCCTCCTCTCGATGGACCTCTCTTGTTCCCTGACTTGATCAACTTTCATATGGAAAGGAACCCCACCTTTCCTGTCTTTGTTTACTCAAATGAGAACGCTCCCCACACTCTGGCTGAAATCTCATTTCTCGAATTCGGTCGAGCTGCTCACCGAGTCGCGCATGCTCTTCGCCCCTCACGCCAAGGTTCAGATGGAGAGGTTGTTATGATTATCGCCAACACGGATACGATATTGTACCATACAGTTCTCGCAGGCCTATCGATCGCTGGATGGGTTGTATGTTTACGCTTTTATCTTGACTGGTGTCGTGCTCACCCGATGCTAGCCATTCCCGGTTTCGCCTAGACTTTCCGCGGCGGCTGTTGTTCATCTGATGAAGAAGACTAACTGTTCCCGTATTGTAACACTTGATCACGCTCACAAAGCGCTGATTGATGGCATTCGTCACGAAGCTCAAGGCACCGAATTCACTATTTTTGAACTCCCGACTTTGCGCTATGCTTTCCCGAAGCTTGGACGAGAGGTCGCAGCTGATCCTTTTATTGCATTCCCTTCTTTCTCGGAACGTCCTGACCCGGATTCTCCTGCAATCTATATGCATTCCTCTGGTAGCACCGGATTCCCTAAAGCAATCCTTCACAGTTACAGAATCCAAATCCAGTGGTTTGTGCGAGGTGTGTCAACATGTTCTATTTGACCGTCGACAGTTTCTCATTATCTGTAGATACTATGAGGGCATTTATCAATTACCCGGTTCCGCGTCGGATTGCTTCCATGTCACTTCCCTCATCTCATGGGTTTGGTATCTTCACCCAGCTTTACACACCAGTTGCGTGCCTTGTCACTACTGTGGTCTATGCTCCGCGCACGGAAAACGATCCGCTCGCGCAACCAGTAATACCTACGAGTGACAATATTGTCGAGTGTCTGAAACGGATACCATCCAACACCTTAGTGATCGTTCCGACACTGCTGGAACAAGTTGCCGTCTCTGACGAAGCCGTTGAGATCCTGAAGAGGTTGAATTCTGTTGTAGGTGCAATTGGAGTCAATCTACCTTGTCTTGGGCTCACATGCCCCCAGTTGTTTGGTGGTGGTCCTCTGCCGATCGGGGTTGGCGACAGGTTGTGGACTACTGGGGTACGGCTTGCCAACGGTTATGGTGGGACGGAATTTGGATTCCTCTGTTCAGAATGCTGTGAACAAGATTCCAGCCGCGATGGCTGGACGTGGATACGATTTGCAGACGAACCCAAAATCAGGTGGATTTCCCAAGGGGACGACACATACGAGTTGCACGTCTTGGTATGAGTTTCTTTCATGCTCATGGCTCTGATGCGCCTAACAGGCACGATCAGACTACGGAATCTCAATACATGGCTGTAGAGAACCTACCTGACGTGAAGGGTTATGCCACTTCGGATGTTTTTGTGAAGCACCCAACCAAGGACATATGGAGAATGTAAGTTCTTTTGCTGCGCTGCGGCTGAAGTTGCACTTATCCTTCTGTAGTGTTGGAAGGGCCGACGATGTTATCATTCTAGCATCTGGAGAAAAGACGGTTCCCGCTCCAATGGAGAGCATCATCGGGTCTTCCCCACTCGTGCGGGGAGTCGTCGTGTTCGGGCGCGAGCGAAACCAAGTTGGTGTTCTTATCGAACCAAGTCCCAGATATTTAATCGACGTTGACGACGAGAAAGCTGTGGCTGGGTTCAGAAATGAGGTCTGGTATGTACTTTTCCTAAGACCGGGGATGTTTGTTGACTGGAGTGAACAAAGGCCCGCAATCGAAGAGGCGAATAAGCTGTCTCCGTCATTCAGTCGCATTTTTAAGGAGATGATCCTAATCACGAGTGTTGACAACCCTATGAAACGTACTTCGAAGGGCACTATTCAACGCAAGGCGGTTCTCAATGCGTACGACGCAGAGATCAACGCTCTGTGAGTCACTTCACTATGTCTCTGCGATTGTGGGTCTAAGATTCGTGGAAGATATAATAGAGCAGAAGCAAGTTCAGTTGCCCCTGATGGCCTGGCTGGGCCGTCAGCATGGAACAGAGATGATCTCGAGAAATGGCTACTGGATCATGCTGTTGCTATCAGCCCCATCGGTCACATTGATCCACATACGGATCTATTCGCCCAAGGTTTTGATAGGTGCGCGATTGCGCATGAAAGGCACTCAAAGGCATTGCTCACGAGATGTTGTTCCTCCGCAGTCTGAGCGCCACTTTTCTTCGAAATCGCATATTAGGTACTCTACGAAGATCTTCGGACCCGCTAATCAAGAAGGCCACTGGTCTTATCTCCCCTAACGTCGTCTTTGAACATCCGACAATCCAACAACTCAGTTCGCATATCGCTGCTCTGGTAAGCAGCAACGCTGAGGTGCAAGATCTCGTTGAACAACACAAGCAAGCCATCGATGCCATGATTGACAAGTACTCCATCGGCTTGGAAGGACCTATTGATGGTGTGCCGCCGAGCGGCCCACCGATTGAGCCTTCCGTTGTACTGCTCACCGGGAGTACCGGGAGTCTCGGGTCGTTCTTGCTTTCGGAGCTTCTCAAGAGCCCTGTGGTTCAGCGCGTTTTTGCTTTCAATCGCCCTTCGTCTAAAAAGTCGATCGAGGGACGACAACAAGAGGCATTCCAGGACAGGGGACTTCCGATCGGCCTATTAAGCTCCGATAAACTTGTTTACATAGAAGCCGATGCGTCCTTGGACAAGTGCGGTTTGTCCCCGGCCCAGTATGAAGAGGCAAGTCTGGCCCTCGGCTTTGACGTATGCTCAATAACATCTCATTCACAGATCCGGAATTCAGTCACGTTAATCATACACAATGCATGGCGCCTTGACTTCAATCTACCCATATCTTCCTATGAGGACAATATTCGAGCATCCCGGAACTTGATCGGCCTCGCCTTGGACTCGTCGCAGAGGCAAACGCTCCGTTTCTTGTTCACTTCCTCGGTTGGAACCGCACACTCTTGGGATAACTTGAATGGTCCTTTCCCCGAGGAAGTTCAACCTGATCCCTCCGTTTCCGTCGGGTCAGGTTATGGAGAGGCCAAATATGCCACTGAGCGGGTGAGTCACGATGCGATCATGCTTATATATCTGTATTGATTTCGGGCTGGTAGATTGTCGTGAAAAGTGGGTTACATGCGACATGCCTCCGGATCGGCCAAATTGTTGGCGGAGTCGGTGGGTCTTGGGCGACGACAGATTGGTTCCCGATCCTAGTCACGTCCAGCATTACCCTTGGAGTGCTTCCTGACGCTGCTGGCGTAAGTGGAGGGACAGACTCGACGTTCGTCCATGCTCATCGTCGTCTATTACACAGGTCGTATCTTGGCTACGTCAAAGAGACGTAGCTTCTGCGATTTTAGAGATTGCGTTTGCCAAAGAAGCTTCGCCTCCCGCACTCAACTTGACCAACCCTCGCGGTGCGCCTTGGGCAGAAATCATTGGGTTCGTGCGACGCTCGATCATCAAGCGAAAGGCGCTTGACGATGACGCCCTCCCGATCGTTCCATTTGGGGACTGGATTGCGTTGTTGGAAAAGAGGACCGAGAGCGCGACTGAGGACGACCTGATGAAGATCGTGAGTGGTTTTGAATTGTGGGGCGCAGCACCTGGTTGATCGATTGCTGATGTGCCCGAACGTTGGTTGATGCAGCCGGCGATCAAGTTGCTCGATTTCTTCCGCAAATGGGCGCGGGGAGACCAAACTATCCAGAGTCTCGGTGTTCGTACCACGGAAGCGGGAGGGATGGTAAATATGAGCACCACCAAGGCACAGCAAATCAGTCCGACGATGGCGAACATGCAAGTGGTCGGAGAGGTCGAAGCAGATGCTTGGGTGGAATACTGGATTGCTAAAGGTGCCCTTTGAAGTTGGTGGGCACAACCCGAAATGCGAGTGATTCCTGAATCCAAGGTAGCTTGAGTAATATTATGGTCGGTCCCTTATGTATGAATCACTCAGAGAGACAAATGTCAGATTGAGCGAAGCTCCGCGATCGGCGTTGTATGCATGGATCCCTCTCCGCTGGACTATATTCTCCTTCAATCCTCTCACGACACTTTTTGCAGGATATAAGTCGGGTGAAAAGGTCGTCCGAAACGTGAAGACAGCACTTGCAATATAAGTTGGCGTTTTGGCAACAGTAATACTTGAGGTTTTCCCGGTCGAAAATATGTGGGCCGATACTTGGAATATGAGCGAACGTGTTGCCTCCTCTTGGATGTCGGTCTGAATAAGAAATTTTGTTGGGTCTGTTCCACCACGCGCATCTGAAGATTCCCACGGATGCTCATGTATGTGC
>JBBPQH010000105.1:0-30874 GCA_038092475.1 Boletus tomentosulus
AATAGTGTGTCAATACGGAGATCACCTCTGCTACAGATCGCTCCTCCGTTTGTAACAGGCACAGCCGAATTAGAGCTCATCGTGAGTCATGCAGCGTGCAGTACTCTGGTCAACCAGGCTTGTCGCCTTTCCAAGCGAGGTATGATGGCTACTTCTTCACGGATCTCTGACCAAAGTCGTCTTCCCGACAACCCCCCTCGGACGATCAGAATGGACCGCCTTGGTTCCCCTTCCTGCTTCCTGTTTTCCACTTTTCAGAATCTCGTTAGTTCCATCCTGGAAGCCAGCGACGAACCGTCGTCAGGGAGATATGCGAAGATACACGTGTCAAACGGTATCGTGGCTGAAGCTTGGAGTCGTTACCAAATAGTTATAGCGTGACGCTTGACATGACGATGTATGGCAGCAATTCGTTTTACAGTGGACTTCCGTCGATGGGTGAAAGTATGGAAGGAGAAATGCTGGACACGGTACGGACTCCACGGTTTGTCCACGTGTTAGAGATGAGCCGATGTTCGTCTTGATGTTCGTAGGCCAATCCAACAAGCTTGCGGGGTCTAAGTACACGCCTGTTACTAAGCCCTTTGACTTCATCCGCCGCTTCTCAAATCGTGTCGTAACCTGGAGTCCCAATAGTGTTACTGACCCGTCGAGGGTTGCCACGTAGCCTTTATCTTTGCGATGCAAACGGCGACAACGAGGATTGGTAAACCAATGCTAGTAAAATATAAATTTCGATGTTTAGTCCTTGCACAAATCACATAATCTTACCTGGAAATCCCATGGTGAAAATCTACCACTGACCACCGTAACCGGGGAAGTTCAACTCCACTATCGGACGTCCTCGCTTCGAGTCCATCTCCAGAAGCTAGCGACTGGAACTGGTGGTCGTTAGACAATCGAGGTCCCGCTCTTCGCTAATTGGGTTTGGGAACTGGAAACTGGTTGGGCTGGCAAAAGTGCGCGTGACCGATGCGCCATCCCTACGCGACCAATCCATATACACTAAAAAGACACGCACGATGATGTCCCCAGCCTCCAGCAGTGCTGGAAGGTTTTGCGCCAACGCGCGCCCAAACGCCCTGTTGGTGGGCTGGTACACGCCCAACACCTTCTTGGTGCTTCCCGTGCGTCTTCTTGATGGAGGGTGGGAGAACAAGGATGATGCATGATGTGGCCCCCGGTTCTGCGAGGGTATCGCATCCGAGTTGTTGCGTTTCTGGCACCGAGACGGTATCATAAACAATATCCGTGCATCACAGCTCAGGTGACTTACATAAATATGTGGTCGTCATCTCTCGAGGACACAGTCGCCGCTATTGTCTAAACGAGCATCACCGACGCTGTTGAAGGCACTTCCGGACTTAGAGAAGTTATGCCGTTTAGTACTTCTGTATAGTGCACAACCCCTGCATTGCAAATACTACCTAGGCGTAAATCTAACCACTTTGTTTCGTAACTACAAATGGAAACATTCTCCAGATCCTATCCTGGTTCAAGGATGGATTTCTTGCCTATCAACCAATTTCACCCAATGCCATGCGGTAAGTCCGTTGACATTGGAAAAGTGAAATGGAGTGATACGCTGCTTATATGCGTCTCTTCTTGTTAGGGTATGTTTCTGCTGTGGTTACTCTGAACGTCGTCTGCGTGCCTGCTGTCGGCATACGTGGTTGATCGCGATCCCATGATCGTTCCGGGGTCGATGGATTAACTAGCGAATTGGCCCCATCGTGTTCATTCATGGATACTGTAATGGGTTAAGCACCCTTCAAAGGCGGGTATGGATGCGAAAACAAAAAACTCACCCTCATCGCGGAGAACAAACCGAAGCCGATGTTCGTCACGAAAAAGAGCACCATGAAGCTTGTCTGCATCCTCCACACTCAAGCCAGATATTCCTTTGTCTCGGTCACAAACAACACCTTGCGGCCAATTGACGATCACGTATCCTTTCTTCCGCAAATCCCTTTCGAGGGTCGACCATGGTAGACGATCTCTGGGTAGCCTAAACCCGATGTCACCTGTATCCAAGTAGTCCACTAACTGCACCCATGTCGCATGCGCTGAAAACACTCACAAAGCATGATCACAAGTCTTTGTTTGATTTTATCAATCTTACGTATCTTGCGTGGGTCCCAACGAAGGATTGAGGTCGAAGACTCGATTGGTCCTGGATACCTGAAGTGAAAACTCACATCTATTACAATCTAGACGAAGGAGTTTACTCACGCTGGGCTTGAATTGTGTTCTGCTACTTGTTCTGACCTAGTCAATGGTGTAACACGCATATCCGAAGGCAAATGTGAAAGAATGATACGGGGCGGAATGCGTAGGCCACTTGAAGTTGCGACATCAATCTACAATAAATATATTATTAACGTTCAGTAGGCGACAGATAAAAAGCGGCACCAGTCTCTGCAAACGCAGTTCAAATGTGCGCTGGCGTTCTTCAGACCCAAGAGATATGCTCGGAAGGATGGAAATAAAAATCGAATCCGCGTCAGCGATGGTTTCCGGGGTATCACGCTCATCATAAATTTGCGGCAATACATGAGGAATAGTAGACGCATTGGATGAAAAGGCAACTCGCTCGTGTACCTTTGGAAGAGTGTAAGTAAGCAAGTAATAGAAAGCCATACTTTGCATTTGCTCACATTGAAAGAGCGATCTGACAGTTGTTCAGCGCCGGAAAGTTGCGGGGAATACGGAGGTGGGAGTGCGCGCGCGCTGTATGGGTTACTTACGTCGAGCAGATCTGGATGTGTCTGTAGGAGATGAGGGCAAGCACTCCGAAGTGAATGGGCTTGCATACCCGACCCTCGACCAACCCAAGTACCTGCCACACATATATTTCACCCGTTGTTGCTGATGCTACGAATTCACCAGATGGGGAAAAACAAACGTCCCTCACATAATCTTCATGTCGCAAAGGTTGTCCAATTGGATCCCCAGTAGTTGCGTTCCAGAAACGAACAGTTTTATCTTCGGACGCGCTCGCAAGGATCGATCCATCCGGGGAAAGGGAGAGTGAGCTTATCCATTTCTTGTGACCTGTCCATGGATGTCCAATTTGTTCTCCTGTATCTGCATTCCAACAGCGAATGGTTTTGTCGTCCGAGCAAGAGAAGAGCCTGCTGCCATCACGTGACCACAACACTTCTTCATGTTTCAGCGGACCGAGGATGAGTGTGCCGCTGTCGACGTCATAGACGCGGATGTCAAATTCGGTGGTGCATGCAAGTTTGTCTCCTGCGGGAGAGAATGACATACACCACACATCCGTGTCGACTTTGATGTTTTTTTTGACCTCCCATCCTTCCATGGCATGAATATAGACAGTCCACCCGCCAACCGCAAGGAGTCGATTGTCCGGCGAAATGGCGATGCAAGATTTCTCTGGGTGAAGCCACTCTTTGACAACTTGCGATTCGACGTCCAGCAGTTTAATTCTGTTTCTGACGCCAGTAGTACCGATGATCTTTTTTCCATCGCCGGTCAGAGCAACATCCCACATTCCATCGAATGTCCTTTCTTCTTTCCCTTCTTCTACATTCCAGAATGTCACACTTCCTTCCACAGAGTAGATGATGAGTCGTCCATCGGGGAGATAAATGAGCTTATTCATAGACCCAAACGATGGCGTGATTACTCGGTACGGGTGAGGACCATCATCTCCATCCCCGTGTAGTGTGACGTTCAACATGGTGGCGAAAGGGTGAGGTTGTCGTCGGTATGAGGTGCGTGGCCAAAATGCGGAGGAAAGGTAAACGCTGACCCTGTGGAACTTCACAGCTTGTACAGCACCCGGCAAAGCCGACACTCTTGAGCGCCCACCGAAGTTTTACCATGCCCCGCTATCATACACCGTATGCTTCTCAATCAGCCAGACCCCGTCAATGAGGGAGCCGTATACGGGTATCGACGGATATCAAAGTTACGATTGTAGGTAGTACATCAAACGCGAAACAGATCATAAACTTCGACGTTTGTCGAGCCTACTGGCAGCGTTCCCTGTTGGTTGGAGCCCGGAAATGTCATTCGCTATTGGACGCATCATTTCTTCAGCCTCTTTTGCGGATGCTTCGCATACGTGTCTGATGAAGTTGCTCCGAGTCCCCCCGTGCTTGTATATCCGGTCAGTTGGGAATGTGTCAGGGAACCTACCATGACATCATTGAACGGATAGCACACCGGAAGAATGATACTCAATCACCTGATAACGAGAGCGGGTCGAATAGGGGAGAGACTGGTGTATTATACGAAGATCTGCTCGAAGAAGAAGAGCGCGATGACTCGGCAATCCTACATTCACAGTCAACACAATCAAGAACAGCAGATGTCAAACAACTCACCTTTCGGTTCGGGAGAGTGAAGGATATGGTCTTGACGTGTGAACAAGAAAGCATCAGCATAATCGGTTTGAACCGGGAACATAACCATCAACGCACCTTTTCTGAAGGGCGTTCATATCCCTGCTTGATTCCGCCATGATACCAGCATGGCCATAAGAAAAAGGCAAAGGTTGGTCAACACGAGAATCAGTCGCCTGACTTGATGGTAATAAAACAGCGTCACGGAGGGATTGGCGCTGTGCGACACAGCTCAAGAACTTCTGAATGGAAGAGGCTATGGCCTCCGCAGGAGGTCTTTCCTCGATCGGCGACCAGCACTGTTGAATCAGGTCCCAGTGTGGGTCATGTAACGTTTGAGACTCGGGTCTTCGGGGCTTCTGACCTTTCGCCAAGCGGAAGACGACGGCCGCGTCTTCCCTGACTTCCGACCACGGTTGCTTTCCAGACAACGCCTAAAAGGATATCAGCACATTGCAAGCATTTTCATCCAAAAGAAAACATCCCTGGAGGGCAGTACAACCGAATGAGAATATGTCACTCTTTGGGGTCCGGTTGAATTCTTCGTCGGACTCAATTTGCTCAGGGGCGCTCCATCGTAGGGCTCCTGGTCGTGTAGTGGACCTTTGAAGATAAGTCAACGCTTCTGGGATATTTCCCACCAGGGAAGCGTATCCAAAGTCGGTCAAGCGCGCAATACAATCTTCATCAAGAAGTACATTGTTCTTTCTTTGGGTTGAGTGAAAAATACGGCAAGTACAAAGAACCAATGTTGACGTACGCAATTCAGGTCACCATGTACGATCCGGAGTGAATGCACTGTGATGTGTTAATGTTCTGAGCAATTGGTTATGATCACTGCGACCCACAGTAGTGTAATCCATTCGCAATGTCAAGCAGCTATACTGAAGAGTTAGAAGCCCTGGACACCATTGAGATCCAGTCGACGTACAAACTGGAGTCGGTGGTAAACACCTAGATTGACACCATGCTTTGCCAAGAAATCATGGAGGGATCCATTTCGCATCCATGACGACACCAACGACATTGCACCAAACATTCCGAACCCATATGCGATACCCAGAAAGGGAACGACATTGACATGATCCAGTCTCCTCCAAATTCCCAGTTCTCGACGGAGCATCTACAGTGCGGATTAGACAACATCTGCCAGTAGTTACAGATCTGATGGATTACCTTGTGAGACCTATTGCCCGTGTCGTCATCTAATGCAAAACTGAACCGGAGTGCCTTTACTGCGACCTGTGGGGGAGGTAAATTACATGTAGCCAGAATTACTTGTCATGTTCGAACCTCCTTTGGAAAACCATCATCGTACCAACATCTATAGACATCACCGAAACCTCCTCCGGCAATATACCGATCGTCTGCTTTTGAGATATATGGAGTAAGGTCAGGCGGAGGGGAAATTTTGACACTGAGAATACTCGAACTGAGGTAAATCAGATGAATAATACAAGCTTCCAGAAATACCTACTTGAAATTTGGTATTCGACACTGTTCAAGATGTAGTGTATGTCAGGTAATGCAAAAGCCCTGGGTGTGCGAAGACGAACTATTGCGGGTACACTTGACAGATATACCTTTCCGTCCCATCCTGCTGACACCACAAATTCGCCAGAGGGGGAGAAACAAATCGAGTGTACATGACCTTCATGTCGTAGAGGTTGTCCGACGGGATCACCATTAGTCGCGTCCCAGAAACGAATAGTTTGATCCCAGGTCGCGCTTGCGACAATTGATCCATCCGGGGAAAGGGAGAGGGCAGATATAACGGAACCAATTTGGGCCAACCACGGTTGTCTGATTGATTCTGCTGCATCAACATTCCAACAACGAATGGTTTTGTCGTCTGAACCAGAGATAAGCCTACTGCCATCGCGTGACCAGAACAAACTCGAAATTCGATTTTGGTGGCCAGTCAACGGACCAAGGATGAGTGTACCGCTGTCGACGTCATACACATGGATGCCATCGCAGGTGCTACATGCGAGTCTGTCTCCATCCGCAGAGAATGACATGGAAGTTATGCCCTTGCCAACGTTGATTGTTCGGTTGACCTGCCATCCTTCCGAGGCGTGAAAGGATATCGTACAATTGCCAACCGCAACAAGTCGATCATCTGGCGAAATAGAAATCCTAGGGCATTCCTCCAAGTGACTCCATTCTTTGATAATTTGATGCGATTCGACGTCCCACACTTTGACGCTCCCTTTCACAGTACTGCAAACTATCGTCTTGCCATCCCGGGTAAGTGCAAGGCTATGTATTTTGGCCCTGACCTGCATGGTTGTCCCTTCTTGCTTCATGTTCTCCACATTCCAGACCGTCACAGTTCCAGCCTCAGAGCCGGCGACAATCCGTCGTCCGTCGGGGAGGTACGTGAGAGCATTCAAGTAATATGGTGTGGTGATTACCAGGCGTGGTTGGGGGTCACCGTCTTCCGACCCGCGTGATGCAACGCTTGACATGATGATAGGCTACGGCTGCAGGCGGGCTATCTGTCGATGTGAGGTGCGTGGTGGAAACATGGTGGGAAAGGAACATTGACTCGTTGTGATGCCCACAGCCTGGTTACACAACATCAGTAATGTCGTGATCATTCCTGAAACAAGACCTCCCCTCAGCAACGATGAAGACTGTCAGCGGCGCTCAGAATTCGTGATTCATCGGAACCGAGTAGTCCTTCCTCCCCTTCGATAAAGCTTCGCATCTCGAGACCAACTTCATGCTCTATCAGATCGTTGGGAAGACCATTTTTTCTGTGACATGGCCCAGAGGACTTGATAGGTTTTGTGGTCAAGCGTTGTCCTATGCAAGTGCAAACGTTCTGCATGAAGCAACCAGGTTTGACGCCACAAAGTTGCGACTAGCTACTTTCCATTTTCGAGGATGATCGATGATCGATGATCTTCCAGGCGCAATGGCATCTTCGACCTTACCCGTTCGATGGTCCATTCGCGTTGTCCTATCATGCTCTGCTCATAGTGAATGGTGCCACACCAAGATGAGAATCTACTCCAAAATTTTGCATCGAGTTGCCGAAAACCTCGATGGTTTTCGGATGAGTGACTCGGACTCGACAGTCCGTGTTTTGTCATCGGGGCTTGTCAACGCCCACTGTTCCTCAGATAATCGTTGGTGGTGAGGATCAGCTTTTTAAAGTGTCCACGGACTCTGACGCGCTGTCACTATAGAAAGTTGCAAGACCATGCATCACTCGTAGGCCGGTGACTAATTTGCCAAATAAGGTCCATCTCCATGCCAGTAAATGGATGCGTAACCTTGGGGTTTAAGACTAGAAAGCAACGCACATCTCTGGAAAATCTGGAAAACTGGCCTCCGACTAGGACGATCTTTTAGCAGTTGTCCAGCGATGATGCGCAGGTACAGACGGTCGATGGTTAGAAATGATACGTTCCGCAAGCCCTAACCCAGTTCAACAGTGTTCGCACACAGAGCACAAAAGATTATTCACAACCTTGATCCTTTTCTCGACGATTATAACACATTTTGACTTTACATAAACACGACAGACCATCATGGGGTATGACTCCGCCAGGAATTAGTACTTGAAGGAGACGTGGTCACCTCCATTACCCAGCATTGCCATCGTTATGAATCTCCCTTTCTTCCATCACGATCTCTTCATCCTGCGCTAACTCTTCGTTTTGTCCTCCGCCAGCAAACACGATCATGCTCGCAACAGCCCCATGTCCAGCAGATGTGAAACCAAATGCCGTATCAACGTCGTTTTCATGTCTCCCTTGAAGATCCCGCGCATAAAGTGCCCGCAAGCTTAGTGTGAATCGGGGGACGAGCGTGAACGGAGGTATATATTCCGCCACTGCCCACCATATGCTGATTGAAGTGTCAAAGAGAAAATTGAAGATTACTAATGTCTGGATGCTATTCATATGAATTTATCGTCAGATCGATGGGTATGGAGAGGAAGTGGAAGTATGAGACATGGACATACGTGAGATAGTAAAACAGGCCTTCCCTAGTGAGGAGGTTCATGTAACGGCTTGGTTGGAATTGCTTTGTTGCTCTGTACATTTGAATTGACTCTCTAATGAATCGAACGGCAATAAGCAGACACATCAATGAGCCAAGAGTGAGCTGGACAATGTCTACAACGTCAGACAGTGCGACAGGCATGCTGTTTGGCAGACAAATTGAGAAATCAAGCACTTGAATAACATGCCCTGTAATGATTAGGAGATCAACACATGGCCTTTTATGCAGCGTGCATGACGAAGCCATTTTTCACGTACCTGCAGAAATACCCCGGGCGCTGGATATTATGGAACCAACCAAAAACGCAATGACTTCTGCGATATACAATGGGAGCAGTGTAGCAAGGACGAGCCTCGAGCGATTATACAACGCCCATACACGGAGTATCATCACCGCTGCATTTACCTGTGTTATTCGTTTCACTAAAAGTTGATATGAGAACTCACCATCAGCTGCGGCAATAAAAATAAACATGGTCCATTGGTTGAAGATAAGAATTACGCTGCCTTGGAAGCACAGTTCAGCAGAGCGAGCATCAGGCATTGCACAGTGTACTCACAGCTATTCGGAGTATACAATTCCCGTGAAAATTTTGTCGATAAGCGTAATATGGAGCACAGATACATACACCTAGAATCTGCTGTGAGAGCTGTTTCAGATCATCAGCGATTTAAGATATTACTTTTACGGGGCCGAGGAGGAGAGAGCTTCCAACTTCGATTGGGCTGCGTCAATTCATGAAAAACTACATTGTTTGAATATGCATACCGAGAGAAACAGTACTAGTGAACAACTGATCAAAAATCAATCAATGAATTAAAGGAAAGCAATACATACATGACGGAGAACAGGCCAAGATAACGTGCCTGGATGTTAGCATTGGTTAACCCTCGTATCACATCTCGGGGGTGGCTTAGATGCATACGAGAAAGTACAATGTAGATACCCGTGTCCAGGGGTTGTTCTGTGACCATATTCAAATATGCGACTGACAAGAGAACGGTGACCACTCACCCAAATGTATTCTACCTATGAATATTGTTAGCCAGCGAGATTCCAATGCATAAGGCCGATGAACGTAAACCATACCTCATCTTGAAACATGAGGACTGGCAATGTTGAGATCCGTAGACATAAAGAAAGAGGACAGTCATGTGTTACCCACTGTAATCATAGCTAACTGCGGTGACGATGACAACTGAAGAAAACAGTAAGATCACCACATGAGTAGATAGAGCAAGTCACCATACCCGATACATAATTATTTTGCTGGATGGCCGTGACAGCTTGCTGCAGAGCGGAAGCCATGAAATCGGTATGCAAAGTATGCTGCAAACTGAGAACCGCAAAAGCGTTTACCTGGGGTTTCGGGCTCGTACATATATCCCACGTCGGAAGGGAGTTCGGAAGGTGATCCCTTTGCACCACAGATCGCATCAACATCGATGTGATGGGACATTACATCGCCCGCTGGTCCCTGCTGCGTGTTGTTATCTGCGGATCGATATTTGAGACAAGTTACTTCCATTTGTACACCAAATGAATGATGTAGAGATAACAGACCTTGAGAATGGACATGACAACACGGTTCTCTGTCACAATCAACCTTTGGGAAGAAATTATATCAGAGTTCTGCTTACAATCTTGAGTTGCCTGAATCACCTTGTTTACAAGTTACAACAGATATAGCGCGGAAACCAACCGGTATGAGCATGTATAAATAGCAACACGAGCGCGTACTCATTGTGCGGGAGGGTCCGTCCAGTTGCGAGTTTCCAGTTTGCGTACCATATCCATCTTCCATACTTCGTGGGAGACTCTGAAGAAAAAAATGAGTTGTCAAAGGGAGTCGGACGTGAGGTTGTTTAGTACCCAAGTCGAGGTGGAGGTGCCCGGGCCCCGAGACCTTGAGGGAGCATGTACATGAAACAGGGCTCTTGATCGCGTCGTACCTACTAAACTTTCGAGATCAGCATCATTGCCCCCGTGTAAGATGTTCTTCCGAGTCTCATGTGAGTTTTATCTCCAACAAATGATATTCCCTGTGAACAGCTTTGTTAAACTTCAGTTTCCAACGGGGTGAGTTTCATGTGTGGTCGTACAGGCTCCGGGCCGCCACAGACCACAAAAGGGCGTGTGGGACAGTCTAAGTTTCATTTTAACACACTAACAGCAGTAGACAGAGCTACATAACGAACTCATCTTTTGGATACGTTAGAAGGTTCAGAAAGTACCTAGCGTGAAGGAGTCCGCAAGACTCGCTTGAGATGCTTTCATTCATACTTGAAAATGACAACCCACGCTTATCATCGAAGATAGTTGCCCCGGAAACAATCATCTTTTCTGGGCTGGGTGTTCAACGTCGTCAACTTGTCGTGGAGTAGAAGAAACAACCATAAACCTAATGATCGTAATGACGGAGACGAGTCGATGCAACTGATGAGACGCTCGACACAGTTCGATACACTGAACAACCAAGAAGCATTTGATTTGTGAACGATATACGCTGCGGCAACATGGATGGGGTATGGGTTATCCAAGATGATTCCATCTTGATATATACTCGCATGAAAAATCAACCAAGAAAGAGCCCAGCAACTTCTGCAGACAGTTGAATGTGAAACAGATGGCGGGCGAGTGAGGTTGTTGAAACCTCTTACTGTGAAACATACATCAAGGAACGGAAACAAGACAAATCAAGATGGAGAGTATAAACGTCATAAAAGAGCATCGTTCAAGTCACTCTTTACCAGATACGGGTCTCGAGCAAGAGGTCGCTATTGCCTTCGAGCCCAATGCAAGCCTTGAGGAAAGCATCGAGCGCGTTGCGCTGCCTGCCGAGACTGTTGACGACGTCCGTGCCAGGCTTGACCAAAGGCGCCTTGCACATGTAGGACAAGAGTGACAACACGGGGTAGAGTGGTGCAAAGTCAGCCTGACCAGCAGAGAGGTCACGGTACTTGATGCGCGTAAGCAATTCCGCAAGGATCGTCAAGTCCAAGATGAGCGGCGTCGCCAACAGGGAATCCTACATGCCGAAAAACGTGAGAAAGATAAAGCAAGATCCATTAGCGTTTACATACCTCACACTCATTGAAAATGTTGATGGTCTGCCTGCCACCACAGAAAATCTCAGAATAATACTCGTCGATGGCCCGCTTGGAGTCTCCGACCGCGGGGACGTACTTGATCACAACGATGTGATCAGGGTGCTCACCCTTGGCCGCTTTGCCCTTCGCACCGGGAACGGGAGGTTTGTAGAGCAAGCGGTTCGCGTCGACCATGTCATCAACAACGCTACTCTTGCTAATCTCCTTGCTCTTGAACTGACGCTCTGCGCTCAAGTTGTGTCCATCGTTGTTACCAAGGTGGTTGTAAGAAGCGATGGACAACGGCTTGATGCCTGCGTTCACAAGGAACTCAGCAAGAACAGACTTGAGCTTCGTTTGTCCAGACTTGAGGTCATCACCGCCAATGAAAGACTTTTCGCGCTCGGCGAGGTCGACGACACCAGGTACAAACGTGTTCTGGGGGGCGCCATTGACGAAGGGCTCACCCTCGAGAATAGCGGCGACAGCGAAAAGGGTCGACGGAGATACTTCGGAGTGCGAAGAACGGATAGAAGCGAGCAGATTGTCGGCTGTGTCATTAATGCCAGGGATGACGTCACTATAACGTTCAGTATTGGCCGTCCAAAACACGATGACACGGTCAAGCTGGTTCTGAGTTTTGAAACGACGGATATCAGCACGGATGTGCTCGAGATGGGCCTGCTTATCGGCACCAGGGATAACGTTATCAGCCCGAGCTTCTTGGTTGGCGGCAATGAAGTCAGGGTAGTAGATTGACGGAAGAGGAGACCCAAGAAGTGCCATATGGTGCTTCACTTGACGCTGGAGATCATACTCGAGTACGCGAGCACGCTCCATGGCTTTGTCCATGGGCAAGCTCGAAATATCCCATCCCCCAAGTACAAGGTCATTAGGATGAACCATTGGCAGGACGTCGCAGAAGGGAACGTAAATTTCCTTGGCGGTACTGGGATCAGAACCGATACGAACGGTAGAAGCCCGAAGGACTGAGCCAATGTAGTTGGGCTGCTGAATACCATCCTTGGTGTGCCAGGAGATGTGGTGCTTGTTCGCAAGGATAGTAGCGCAAAGGGTAGAACCATTGTTACCACCTATCCCGATCATCATGAGTCTGCAAAAGTTCGTTGGTAAATGTTGGTTACGAAGAGATGTATCCACGTACCCAGTCTTCCCGACTTTGCGAGTGGTCTGAAACTCAAACGACTTCACGGTAGGAGTGATATCGAACTGGCCGTCCGAAGTGACCACGTCAGCGCCACGATAAAAGTACTTTGAAGTAATGTGCTCGTCAGTGTAGATAGTATTCTCTGAGTTGACTTTGATGTACTCTGGGCGACGAACAGCGGTCGGATGGATTGGAACGATGGATTCAAGCCCAGAGTAGGGGATGTTGAACCCAGAGGAGGATGTGTAGGACTGGGGAGCCATGTTGGGTTAGAGATAAACAGGCAAGTGGGATTCAATTGGAGTCAAGGAAGCCTGCACAGGTGTGTTTGCTGCCGCGGTGGGGATTGTGGGTGCTACCGAGCTGATTCGAGTACATGCAAAGAGCGGAAACACTCCTTGGGGATAAAGATACGTTTGAACCAAGGCAAGTGCTTTTATACGTGAAAACGGGGTGGATACGAGAGAGCTGAGGTGTTGACGAGACGGTGGTGGTTGAAGAAAAAAAAGGGTGCTTGTCAAATATATAAGCGAAGTACCCGAAGTCGGAGATAACATTTCGGACGTGGAACCAACCAAATTCCGTCGCTACATCGACTATCACGCATGTGTATCGCTTCGGGTATCTCTGACGTCCTTGTTGTCTAGTATTCAAATCAGGCCATATAACTCATTGTCCGACACGGAGATTCCTAGTCTTTCTCCTCGGATTCAATCTGATACACTCAACAGATCAATCTAGTCACCGTGCACGGAAACCTACACCGGCAAATGGACAGTATGTACGTTTTTTCGCTTACGATGAGGCCACATCTCATGAGATAACCCATGCCATGTGGACAGTAAGTGGATCACAGTGAATTTCCGCCAATTTCGTCTCTTGTCGAAGCGATGATTGACTTGGCCGTGTGAGACTATCAGGGTGCGTCACAGCATGTCTGTAGGACGGATTCCTGGCGGGCTCGCCTATTTTTTGGACAAAACAGCGTGATAAATATGGCCGCCAGGAGGTCAAGGGTTCCACTCAAGCTGAAGGGTCAACCGGGGTCTTGAAGTCCCCTGACATCGTGGAAGCCACCTGGATCAAACATTTTCTATCAGTTGGCAAGGAGATTCACAAAAGGTATCCCCTGGTAACGCCCCACTCATCGAGGTCAAATCAAGCAAGGGAGCCCTTCAATGTTGTATCGTGCCTTTGACCTCTGGTGTTTATTTTGAACAACTTCTCAAATCACGCCATCATGCATCTATTGTTCGAACTCCTGGCACGCCACGGTGCGTGATGACACATACTGCTTCTGATCGAATTCTCAAAAGATTGGTTCAGCTAGCGCTGAAACAATGAATCACAGTGGGAGTCCTCCGTGTGCTGAGAAACACTGCCCAGTACCCACAATAATAGGGTTACACCTGTATCTAGGATGTGATTGTTCTCCACAGGTCTACAGGAATTGATTATAGTAAGTCTGGCTAGGGTCCTTTTGTTTCTTGGGATCATGCATGCACTCAAACGGCGAGTGTATGAACGAATCGACTGGATGTCCTTCCCAAGTTCCGACTTAAAGAACATGCATGTATATAAGGTGGCATCTTGGCACTTGCTGCGCATTAGAGCCGCTATCAGCGCCACCACGCTGACCTTTCCACCATCCTGCGCACTTCTCGCGTTGGCGAGTGTCAGGGCTGTGATTGCCAGTGATGCGATAAGTGCGCTCTGCATACACCGCCCCTGACGAATTCCCTACTTCGGTATGTGCTTCATACTGGAACAATCCGACCGCCACGTCACCGCAGTCTCACCCCGTGATTTTGGACCCGGTCACGGTATGTTTCACCCACCGTTACAATTACCCTATCTGATCGGAGAATATCATCTTTCCGGCCAATCTGACAGATCCCGCCAATTCCCCAAAGTCCCACCTCCCGCAACGTCGACTGGCCCGTTGGACAGAATGACACCGTTGGAAAAAGAATAGTCGCAGTCCCATCAAGCGCTCTCACAAATCTCATCTATTACTACCGCTCTGAGTTGGTGATATGTGTGGGCAATGCCAACCTTCATTGTCTCCTACTAAATGATCTTGCTGGCAGCCCCACAGAAAAGTGGAGACGCCGTGTGCATAACTTCTCCGCATGGTGGTTGCAGAATTCAGCCGACTTCCTCTTGGTTCATTCTTTTCGCAGCTCCAATGGTGATATAGGTGGATACGCCGAACAGATAGTTATATCTTCAACCGAGCTCTCTTACCTGCGTCACGCTATGGGCTACCCCTGGTATGTTTTATTTCAATTGGCGTTGTTCTAGGATACATATCGATGACAGCACGCCTTTCTCTCTTTTGCTTGCTGCCATGCAGCAAGATTGCTCACTGGGTCATAATATATGACCTCCTCAAGAAACACCTTGGTCCCCATGCCCTGTACCTCGACAATGACAAGTAGGTATAGGATTTCGCTTGTATTTCGCTTCTCAAGTCAAGCGACTCACATTCACGGATGCCATTCAAATGATCCAGTACAACCCCGGTGACGGTTTCGTCCCCGAAAGTTAATCCAATTGGTACATGGACGCCTTGCATCTGTCATGCACAATTGTAGTTGATATAATCTAGGCTGTACGACTGCATTGTGGTATCGTGAGGGCTGGTTTCCGGAAGTTTCCGTTAAATACCACGTCCCCATTACACCGCCTACATCGTCAAGTGCCCTGACAGATTGCGAACTCGGTAGCGAAATGTGCACGTCCCTGATAGGTGTGTTGTGCCTCCTCTAGGATCGCTCATACCTATTGAAGCACTATGGAGACTGTAGATGATTACCGTAGATCAAACTCATTCAGTCACATCAACACTACATATCTAGATCCGTTCGGAGTCCGTCCACGATCTTCCATGAGATAACGAGTCGCCAGTTTGATCATCGATCGTGTTTTAAGCGGATAGGGAGCTTCGAAAGATCAGTTTATATAACCCCACGAACCTATGTGATTTTCTGTACCTCGCCTTCTTTCGCACCACTCGAGGCTGGTTATAGCTTACCAGATGCGCGTCTTGTTGAATTGGTTGCTTAGACGGGATGAAGAGGGTTGATCATTTCTCGCCCAATGTTATCCTGAGAACACGGAAGAGTGGCAACTCGACATTCTAGGCGATATATTTATTTTTGGGGCATACCCAGGAGGACGAACTTTCCATGCGTGCAGCTGGTGTACGAACCCATGGCTGCGCTTACCTTGTGGCGATGCAGTTGGGTCAGCCACGTGAACGAATGCTCAGATAACCAGAGAACCCACGTACGTGCTAGAGTACAGATATAAGGGCCGGGCGGAAGACTCGATGTCGTGCTCCTTGTTCGGACGTTCAACATCTACCAATACAAGAGCTCCATGGTGCACGAATGTGTCCAGCCAAGATTTGCTAGCTGCCGCGAAGCAGCTCTTTAAGTGACCGTGCATCCGTGCAATAGTATGTATGATAACCTTGGCGTAGGCTTATTGACATCTGTGTGGCGTACACTTTTTCCGCATATCAATTGACATGCGGACTTGGCCAATGATTCTGAAACTATTAGCGGCGAACACTTACCGTCTGATGTCGTATGCGATCGGAGAACACAGAAACCCGATCGCGGCTCCACAGCGGCCCCATGACGGAGTCCGAGGAACTGGATCAGGGATTTGGCGAGTTACTAGCGTGTTTGTGTGGCGTCGCAACGAGTTTCCAAGAGTCAAGACTTAGACAGCGTGGCCAAGATTTGACATCGTGTGAAACAAGCTGAGAGGACAAAGTGAAATGGGATGATGAACTCGTCATGATTACGTGGACAACAAAAACGTATACGCGTTTGGCTTGAAGGAGGGGAGACAAGGTATTACCGCTAGGATCTTCGTAGACAAGGTGAGTTTGCTCACGTCGATGAGTCTGAATTGGTCCCCGCATGCCAATTCCCACGGTCGCCAAACACCGCAGCGAAACTTAGCATTCTGTGCCAGCCTGCTGCAAACTTTATGGCGAGGACGGTCTTGAAAAAGCCGGAATTTTTGGTGGTGAGCAAAGTTCTACCATAAAAATAGGCGAGGAAGTTGTGTTTACCGCACAGGAACAGATTCCACCCCTCGTGTCTTCTTCTGGGCAGTGTACCCCGAAGCTTCCCCGCGATGGGATGATTCAGGACCGCATGTACCTCGATATGACGCTCAAAGCTTCATTGCTCTCATGTGCCATCGACGGTGACAGCACCGTGGGGACCTTGAAGCTTGAGCGACCGCCACGCATCGTCCTTCGGTTCAATCTCCCACCCTGGGACCGTCGGATTTCAAGGCCATCTGTGAGAGCGGTCACGATGGACTCGAGGCCAGGTCTCCAAAGTCTGGAATGATTCAAAAGAAGAATGCATTACGTAGTACTATGACAACGCCAGGCGAGCGTTGTAAATCACCACGAACGTGCGAGGACGTTGGCCCCTAGTCGGAACTAGTCGACTTCCCTCGAGAAAAACGATCAATTGTCATCAGCGCCCAAATTCGAGCCAGAATGCGCCCTACGACAAGGCTCCGCTGCTTAGGTTGGCGAGATGTGCATGAAAATGCGACCGCTTGGATTCCAACTGGCGTCAAGTGCGGAAATGCGCATACGCTGCATCTGGTCACAGGAAGCTGCTTCCGTGCGTGCTGAACAAGGAACACGATTCGCTTCTCTCAGGTTCCATGAACTTGCTTTGTATGGGCAAAGTGACCCTAGTCTGCGCCTCCATCCTTATCTGAGGACCCCTGCCCACCCTGAAGTGGTCCGAATATGTTTTCCGATGAAGGTCTAGACCCGCGCCTTGCAGCATAAATACACAGAAGTGGAAGGTTAACCTTGTGGCGAAAATGTTCCCATCCCTTTCCGTGATCACTCAGTTGCTTGTACCGGCGTTGTTCACGCCCAACTCCCCTCATTTCGCTGGTACCATTAGCTCTGGTTGCTCTCCTAATCTCCCGTCTTCTTGTCAGTCCACCTCTGTGTCCGACACATGTTGTACCGAGTACCCTGGGGTATGTCGCGCCTCAAAATACCAGAATATAATTTTTGACCTCGTTTCCATGTATTCTAGGGCCTCTTGCTGCAGACACAAGTATCTATTTCCTCGCTGAATATTGTGTCGACGAAGTCCACTAACATTCTTGCAGTTCTGGGACACGAAGGTCCGTGGAAGTCCTAGCGACAGCTGGACAATTCATGGTATGTAATCATCTTGCAAAGATCCAGTCGTCCTCATAAGTTTGGTAGGTTTGTGGCCCGACAAGTGTGTCCATCGTACTGCCCATGGCGCCAACGATCACTCACCTTGACTGTTCGCAGCTGTGATGGCACATATATCGAGAACTGTGATCCTTCTCGTGACTATGACATCCGCCAGGTGGGTTGAATGGCTTGGGACGCTCGACAACAGTCTGACTTGAACATGCTCTCTAGCTCCTCGCCCAGCAAGGAGCAACTTCGACGCTGGACTTTATGCAGCAATACTGGTTGAACTCCGACGGTACCAATGAGCACCTTTGGAACGTACGTCTGACGAGCGCTTTGCCTAGTTGGGACTCGCGCTGATCGTGTTCCAAAAGCATGAATGGGCAACGCATGGTACATGCTACAGGTAACAGCTGCAGTGTGTTTCATTCCCAGCGGGTCCTGACCTCGTTCTAAAATAGTACATTGGAGCCTTCTTGCCTCCCACAAGGCAGCCCCAACGGAGTCGAGGTAGGGCGTTCATATTGGGCGAATGCCACGCACTCGCTCGATTTGCTGACCTTTGTACAAGGCTGTGGTGTACTTTGAGACTATCGTGCAGCTGTTCCAGAAGCTCCCGACGTACAAGTGGCTCGCAGACGCGGGGATCACGCCTTCCAGGCAGCGCACACACACACTGTCTGAGATTGTCTCTGCGCTGAAGCAAGGTTCAGGCGTAAGTTCATTCCAATGTGCTACCGAATTTTGTGTGATGACGTTATTTTCGTGTTAGTACACCCCTGCCGTGGGTTGCGCTCATGGTCAGCTGGATACCATCAGCTGGTACTTTAACCTACAGGGCTCGCTTATCGACGGCGAATTTATTCCCATCGGTGAATGCCAGTTTTTTCTCATGTCGCACAGACGAGACGTGCTAACGTGTTGATAGACTCGCTGAAAGAATCAGTGTGTCCTCATAGCAATATTCACTATGTTCCCAAGGAGGACTGAGACATGATGATGATGTTGCTCGTTGTGTGGTTGATAGACATGGACATTGATATATTGATAGTCGACTGCTTTTTTGTGAGTGCAAGTAACATCGAGTTTTTTTGTCGTATTAGGTCGGTATTAGGGATGTCTATATATCGAGCGTTGATCGCCATGAGTGACGATAACATCAGGAATCTCCGGAGTGATGGTTTGCGCCATTTTACGAGGATTTTACTTTACAGATTCCCAACTACAGAAGTTGACCATATCTGCTTGACTCAACATCGACGAGCTCATGAAATCCATCATGGGCTAGAGTCATTTTCCAGACTTGGGCCCTTCAGACTGATCACCCTCGCCTTCTGTTTCTGGAGCCAGTTCTGCCGCAGCGGTCATGAACCTAGACAGACGAATCGTCACGCCTGGAACGAGGTAACATCGTGGTACGCCACCCACTGTGCAGCGTGGGTGCCCGCGAGGACTCTCATCGCGTCCAAGTCGGTTTGGAGCTGTTCCATGAGATCGGCTGATTGACCGACCGCGCGGGTCATGTTTTTGAGACTGGAGGCCAGCTGTGCATACAGTCTGTCCTTTGCCTGAGTAGCACCCGAGCGGCTCATCGTCGGAAGACAAGATATAATTTCCCACGATTATGGGGTAGCTTGTCTGTAACTATGCGATGTGGAGAATGTGAATGTGTTGAACATATTCCGCACCAGCCAGCTGCAGCCATTCACATCAGGCTGAGAGTCCAATTATGGACATGCGTTGGCTGCCCTTGTCCAAGCTGTGTGGCGGCGTTAATACATAGCCCTTATCCCCTTCCTGTGCCCCTCTTTCTCTCATCACCATGTTGACTGCTCAAGCACATTTCGACAAGGCCATTCAGGAGGTCGAGCACAGAAACCCCGCGAACAGGCCCACCGTCGATCTATCGATACAATGTCTCGACAATGGTATGACCATCAGCACGCGAGAGCGCATTATCAAAGACGTGCGTCTTTCTTTTCCGTCATAGGTGTCATCGCTGACTCGTGCGTTCGTCGCCAGGTCGTGCAGCCTGCGGCAGGCATTCAGACCGACGCCCAGTTCTTCTCCCCACACGATCCGAACAAGCCCAATCTCGATTTTCTCAAGGATCACTTCTTCCACGAAGGTAGGATTCGGGAGGAACACGCCCTTTGGATCGTTGAAAAGGCCACTGCTCTGCTCCACAGTGAGCCCAATGTGCTGGACATCGATGCTCCCGTCACAGGTGAGATCTCACGGTGGGGAACCCGGTCGTGCCCGTGATCTTTCTCCCCGTTAGTCTGTGGTGACATTCATGGCCAATACGTGCGTGGTCTCCTCTGCACCGTGCCTAAGGCGTGCTGATGTCATATAAAGTATGACCTCATGAAACTCTTTGAAAAGGGCGGAAACCCAAAGACGACGCGATACCTTTTTTTGGGAGATTATGTCGATCGAGGATACTTTAGCATCGAAGTACGTACTTTCTTATCTTAGCGAGCTATCGCCTCATCTCCTTTCAGTGTGTTCTATATCTCTGGGCACTCAAGATATGCTTTCCCAACAGCTTGTTCCTTCTTCGTGGTAACCATGAATGTCGGCGTTTGACCGAGTACTTTACATTCAAGATCGAATGTGAGTTATCCTCGTATCCTAGGTATCCTTTCTCCATCTGGAGAGATTTGTAGGTCAACACAAGTATTCCGAGCGTTTATATGACGCATGCATGGAATCGTTTTGCGCACTCCCTCTTGCTGCTATCATGAACAAACAATTCTTGTGCATACATGGTGGTCTGTCTCCCGTATTGAATACCATTCAAGACCTGCAAACGGTTCGCCTGCCGAAATCTTCTCAGCATGCTTGTTCACCTCATCCGTTCTGCTGATAGTTGGACCGGTTTCGCGAGCCTCCAACGCACGGTTTGATGTGCGATATCCTCTGGTCAGATCCAACAGAAGATTTTGGGTCGGAAAAGGGAAAAGAACTCTATCTGCACAATCACGTCAGGGGATGCTCCTATTTCTTTACGTGAGTATGATTCACGATTCCGGACGCCCATAATTAATGGCTTCCGTATTTCCAATCAACAAGTTACTCGGCCACGTGCAAGTTCCTGGAGAGGAACAATTTGTTATCGGTAATTCGGGCCCACGAGGCCCAGGATTCCGGGTATGTGTTACTTACGACCACCCAGTGAAAGGCTCATCCCCTCTAGTTTTCGGATGTACCGGAAAGCGCAGGGTACCGGGTTCCCGACACTTATCACCATATTCTCTGCTCCAAATTACCTTGACGTGTATAACAACAAAGCAGCGGTGCTCAAGTACGAGAACAATACGATGAACATTACTCAATTCAATTGTACATCACATCCGTACTGGCTACCAAATTTCAAAGACGTTTTCGAGTGGAGCCTACCATTCGTCGGGGAAAAGAGTATGTTGTCTTGTTCCATGGCTGAATCCGCGTTTGATGTACTCTTCACCCAAGTCACGGACATGCTGGTTGCAGTCCTCAACACGTGCTCCAAGGAAGAACTCGACCATGATCAGGTTCCTGAGCCGCATCACGATGACCCTGTCCGGGATCGGAGAGCAGTCATCAAGAACAAAATTCTTGCAGTGGGACGCATGGCACGCGTATTTGCAGTGCTTCGGTGAGTCAACTTTTTACATGGACAACTCGCGCCACATGACCGCATACAGGGAGGAGTCCGAAAACGTCTCGGAACTCAAGAGCATAACGTCCACTGGCAGGCTTCCTTATGGGATGCTTGCACTTGGTGCGGAAGGCATCAAACAAGCCATCTCGACCTTTGAAGATGCGTACGTTTATCTCCCCGCATACCGAGACCGACCCTTATGGGCGTGATAGACGGCGGTCGGATATTGAGAATGAACGGTTACCACCGCCTGCGACGGAGAAATCTGCTACGAGCTTGCCGCCCTTTATACCCATGCTGACGCCCTCGCGACCGATGACGCCATCCGACGACGGACGCGAGACACCATCGCTCGAGCGCGCGTCCTCGCCAAGCGCGTCGAGCATGAGCTCCCCACCGACGCCTCCACCACCGCCTGCGAATTCGGACCGCAAGGGGGCTTTGAGGTTGGGCGGGAGCCCGTCGACGCGGCGCGTACAGACCGCGATTTCGATATTGCATGCGGCGTTGGATGGCAAGAAGGGTAGTGCGAGTTGACATGTCGTCGTGTTTGTACATGCATAGATTTCTCTTGTTTCGGTTCACGCCTGCGTCGGATTGTAGCGTTAGTTGGTGGGGATGGGTCAGTGGGGCAAAGTGACGTGTGGCTGGGTATGTCATCGATTGATTTATGTATTTGTATGCAAGACGTGAAATCGTCGCATGAGTACTAGACTTTCTATTTGCTCTCAGGCCACGATCGGAGACAATGATGGGCAAGGTGAGCGCCCTGGGTTCGTTATCGACGCTCCGAGTACAGAGATATTGTACCCACGAATAGCGTTCATTCCACCAAGTTTGCAGAGACTCGATTCGTAACGTATTTGTATAGGTCAGGTTCGATCAGGCCCTGGTGGGACTCAACAATCAGAGATCATGTCACTGCGCAATCCTCTTCTACAAATACCGTCAGCATGG
Organism: Boletus tomentosulus; assembly: GCA_038092475.1. Lineage (NCBI taxonomy): Eukaryota > Fungi > Basidiomycota > Agaricomycetes > Boletales > Boletaceae > Boletus > Boletus tomentosulus. The sequence continues at coordinate 22,481 of JBBPQH010000105.1, forward strand.
ACATCATGGGAAGAATAAGTCATAAATAACGCGCATGTTATGTATCGACTTGATAGGAACAACCCTCACGTGGGAGAACGCGACGTACAACTCTCCGTCATTTGCGTGATGCGATAGTCAACGAGGTCGACGGTCGTCAGTCGCAGAGACGTTGTCCGTGGGACCGTGAAATCGTCATCCGAGACGTGCATCGTCGCATCGTCGCCGTCTCTATCGCGGAGCAAGAAACGGTATGTAAAGGTCACGACGACCAACAAGTTACACACGATCAGTGATAACGCGATCTTGTGGTGGGTTCCAGGATTCGTTCAGTGATATGACAAGTTAGAGAGCGACGTACTTGGATGTTTATGCCTACGACCATCACCAGATATATGTCGAGAATCTGGCCCAGGGTGTGGAGAAGGGCTGCAAACGCCAGGACGACGCTGGAAGAAAAGATGCAGAGAATCATTCTTCTTTGACATCTGGGAAGTTTGACCCTCCAAAGCATACGCAGAGGAAGTATAACGAGAATCGAAACAGCGACACAATCGGCTGAGTACCCCGGGTCACTATGAAAGCAAGGGTAAAGGTGCAAAACAAAAGCTTACTCGTGAACTGAAAGACTGGGATTGGTGACTGTACCAGACAGAAAGGCTTTCCAAAGGCGAACGGTTGGTGGTGCCAGCTTGGATCCCTGGCACATTGTACGACCTTCATGATGACAAGTGTCACCCAGCTCGCCACATAGTATGCTACACAGGCATAAGTGAATTTGAGAAGACAATGTTTTCCGGGGATAATTCTGATGATAGAAAACAGTACGCTCATGCGCACCAACCTGATACATGATGTAAGAACAAGTCGCAACAGTCAAAGTGTATGAAAACAGACGTTACGATAGAGGTGAAACTCATGCAAGATATCCAAACAGTTATAATGGACTTCAAACCGTCTGGTTATTCATGAGTCTGTAATCGTCATGTATGAACTTGGATGCATACCAGTTTGCAAATAGATCCACTCTGCTATTATCCACAGCAGACCAGTGAACAACAAGGCGGCTGCAAAGGCATCTTCCCACCAAAAGCGGTGAATCTTGATACGAATGTAAATCCGCCATGTCGTCAAAGCAAGCCCTAGAACTTGGAAAACACTAGAGGTGACTAGGGAGCTTTGATAAGCCACTCGATACACGCTGATTTGAAATATTGCACGTACCCCACACGACGTATATTGTAGGCAAGGTCATCACAAGCTCGGTAGAATATCAGAGGTGGAACGACAATCATGGGTTCTGCGCTGAGCCCCCACGATTCATATACATGGGTGAACGTGGTTAAACTTTGGCAAACGAGACGCCTATCGGCATGGCCGCGAAATGCCGGACGCCATGGACAACTAAATCATCAGCACAATTATTATGAAGCATTAGGTACCTGGGCACCTGGGAATATAGCATTATCCCTGCCGACCGATTATCATTGCGAATCAGCAGATTATTTTGTGTGAATTTTCTACATAGAAAGCAGAGGGAAAGTTGAGTTCACGGGGCAGTGTAAGATGTTCTTGGTTGTGACGTCCGGGAATGATCTCTACCATGCATTAGTGCGAAGGTCCTGCCAGTCTAAAACATGATAGCGTTGGTGGGTGGGGTGTCTGCGGTGACTGTCTGGCTGGGGAAGTCCTAAGTGCCTGGTACTATTGGTGAACAAACGTCCTCTTGACCGGAGAGTGACCTGTGCGGCCACGACAAGATTTCTGACGGCTGCTCTTGCCAAAAGCAACACTTCAGTTGTCAAGAGATAACATGCAAAGCAACCTATCGAGTATACGCTCGCTCTCTGGTGATCCATCTGGTGTGGGTAGACGGATGGGCACAAACGGACAAGCGTGTGCAAACGGAGCGAGTCGATTCACGATTGAGAATCAGATTTACAGTGGGTTGGGTGATCGGAACGGGTGTGAATGAACACGGATAGCTAAAGCGTGCGTGCCAGTCTGACGGGTACAGTTCGACACTACTTTTTAGGAAGCGACGTCCAGGCTGACGAGCAAACTCGAGACTGCCTCGGGCCGCCGGCCGCATCCGATGTCGAGCGGTCTAACAACGAAATGTTTTGACAACGATTGAGTCGGAGCACCGATATGTCAGGTTCACCAGAGACCGCAGCACACTCTCGACCGTCATTGAGAAACGACGCACAACGGACGAATAACACTGTGACCAGCGCGACGCTGAGCGTGTATATACTCGATGACAAAACGGGACGCGGGACCACACAGACGCACGGACCGACACACAGGCCAACGCACAGGCCGCTTGCCGCGTTCATGACACGAGATGCGTTCGCCTAGGCACGCCTGCAGCCAAATGAATGGAGTCTCCGATTGGATGTCCAGGACTTGTCCTTGAAAGCTGCAAACCAGTGACTCGGAATGGACAGCTGTCTCGCAAGTAATTTTGACTATCCTAAGCGACGACTGTCGTTGACCGTCACAGACTGTGCCCTCGGCTAACCTGGCTCAGACAAATGATGTTTTTCGTAGGCTAACCTGGTGGCGAAGGCAAAGGGTGGTGAGCCGCTCCGCTTCTCGCGCATCTATAGACTGAAACCCTGCTCACGCCTACGACGTGCCTCATCTAGCGCGGGCCACCAGCTAGTAAGTCGTTTAATTGTTGCGCGATGCGCTCCGTTTTCCTTACCAATCATTCATCGACCAGATGCGAAACTGTTTCAGGCAAAATAAAGTTGATTTCTGCCTTGAGCATGACACCCATAAGCCCATGTGCGTTCTGGTCTCCTTACCACGATCATTCGTCGACCACTGTTCAGTGAAACGACTAGCGTTAGCCAACGGTGTTGAGCGGTGCTGAGCGGTGTTGGACACTAACCGATTTACTGAAGCACTACTTAGAGCATGACAACTCATAAGTGTATGTGCATCTGAGAATCCTGTTCTTCCTCGTCCTTTCTTCATGAACTGGTTTCAAAACGCTTTTGTGATACTAATTGCGCTTGTCCCACACGCATTGGGACTCCCGCATATGGCGAACTTCCCCGAATATCGTTCGCTCGTTGGATTGTCATCTGATGAGGTCCATGTGGTAGCGGGAAGCTTTAGTCGCAAGCCCGGTGCGCAACCTCTTCCGCCTGCCATCAATGACACATCCGCAAAATTGGTCAACGACGCGGACCATCCATTCATGCCTGCTCGACCAAATGACATCCGTGGTCCCTGCCCCGGATTGAACACACTGGCGTCTCATGGAGTAAGTGATTCAGATATCTCGATGTCGAGATTTACCAAAGGACTGGTAGTATATCAACCGCAGCGGTGTGGCTACCCCGGCTGAAATCATCACCGCTGTCCAAGAAGGTACGCAAATATTGCCAAAGGATTTCTCGTCGAAATTCAATCCAATACTCAGGCTTTAACATGGGCTATGACTTGGCTTCGTTTGTCGCTTATGCTGTATGTCGGCTATTCCGTTATACCGTCCATGAGGCTGATCAATGAAATAGACATTTATTGTTGACGGGAACCATTTGACGAACTTGATGAGCATCGGTGAAAATACCACTGTGGACGGTGCTTTTATTACCGGGATAGACACGCACGGAAACTTCGAAGGTAACCAAGATTATGAATGTCTTCGGTTCTTCATACTAACGTGCTGATTACTACTCTATAGGTGATGTTAGCATCACTCGCGGGGATCATTTTTTCGGCGACAGCATTAATTTCAACAAGACCTTATTCGATCAGGCAGGTTCACATGGCTATTCGTATATACATTTCCTCATCCCTATCGCAGCTTGCTTCTGCTGCGCACCTCGTTGGAAATGGAAATATCACCGTAGAATCTCTCGCACTGCACAAGATTCAGCGTGTCAACGACTCGATCACACGCAACCCGAAGTTTACGTTTGATCCCATGCGCTACATAAGCACTTACACCGAACTGACCCTTCCGGTCGCTCTCTTTGTGAGCAACCAGACCGCAAACACGACGCTCAATTGCACAGTAGACGATGCGCGGAGTTTCTTTGAGGATCACAGATTCCCCAAGGGTTTCTATCGTCGTGATGGACCATATGGTTTCGACCAGCTCGGGCCCTTATTCGACGAGGTATCTAGTCTGGTTGGCTTGCGACCAGGGTACAACAAGGGAACGGGAAATTATGTGGTGAATCCACAATACGATGGAAGCGTACGTTGATTTCGTGCGCGTTATTTCTCGCGCTGATTTCTCCTTAAGCGGTGCTCTGCATACCAACACCAAGTGATGTTGCTGACCAAGTTGTACCCCAAGCCGACATCTGAGCTCCAGACTGCCATCAAGGCAAACCTTGTTACATTTTACAATACGGTGCAAAACTCGAGTTGCGCGCAACTCTTCCCATACGGGCGGTAGATTAGGAGCGAAGTGGAGGAAGGTCTGAGCCTACCGAAACCATGGAGAGCAATTTACACCCTATCATTCACATCCCCGCCATTCCTCTCCTCTCCTTTGCACTTTCGGCTATTGACAGTGGCAAGAAGATCGTCCATGAATAGCAAATCACACCTTCCCCATGTGCCAAGACAAAGAAACGCGCGAATTGCTGATGGGGACAGTCGATTATGAAGAAGCAAATGGCGGAGGCGGTCATTGTGATATTTAACCTTTATATCATTCGAGAATCATGAATAGATGGGCGAACGCCAGGTCTTTGAGTGTTCTATACAATAACTGTAATGTCTATTTATGAGTATAATTACTATCTACTCACCCAAGGGTCCGTGTCTTCCTCCCAGGGTCCAAATTCAGGTTTTCGTTGGAATTCATCTGTGTCAGGTCAATCGAGTACGAACTCAGAGACTGGACGAGAGAGAGACTCCTGAACAGTGACAACGCTCTTCCAAACTGCTGTAATCACATTGGATGACACTCTGGCGGAGGATGGGATGAGGCTGCCAGCGGTCATGGAAGACCCCGGGGAAGCTTGAGTCTGATAGCGGGCATCACGAATGACTTGTTCCAACCGGTCTCGACAACATATGGCGCTACCTTGTATCTATCGGCAGACGCCTCCGAGACTGCCAGTAGATACTGCCGCTAGTTCCATGGTAGTTTGGCTTGAGCGGTAGATTCTTATTTCTGTCCATGATCTACACTAGGGTGGGAGCTCAGAAAACATGGACAAAGGGTATGAGTAGTTCCTAGCATGTACACCGGTGGTTCCACTTCCCGAATCAAGAAGCCTGAAAATCATGTCGCGAAGCAACCAACATACCCGCCAAATACCGCAGAGTCAACCCGTGGCAAAAGGGTACTATGGTGTCCAGGCGGGTACAGTTTCCCAACACCGTACCCACCCTCCATACCCGTCAATGGAAAACCGCGGGTTGACCCGTACCCGTGCGGAACCCTATAACTTTGGATGGATACAACAGGTGAGCGTCAAGCTGCTGCAGAATGAAAATGCGGTCAAGAGTTGATTCGAACATCATAAAATGCACGAGTCAACTCTGTTTAAAAATCAGCGTCCAATCCCTTCGACGGTACCGGTATGCTCAAATGACAAAATATTTGGGAAACCGAAACCACCGAGCGGCGTATATCAGACATCCATAGTGACCCATGGCGCACGTTCTTTGCCACTCACCTTCAAACCCAACGGAGTATGGGTAACGATGACGCTGGTGGACTAGATGATGGTAACGGACACCTGCTTCGTTGAATTCAGCGACTCCGATCAGTTTGGTATCCCGTGGCTCTTGACGGAGAAATTACAGGATGCAGAAGACCTCGCGACATTGGTCGGTCGCTGACCTTACACATGTAAATCCCGCTCTTGTAACTCAACTTCACGACCGAGTGTTGATCATCCATGTGGCGCCAGGTTGGGATGGGACACAAGCACAAATCCCCGTAAGACTTGGATTTAAAATAGATGTTCAACGTACCAAGAGTGTCTTCGTGGGAAGGCACTAGTACTGAGGCAAAGTTTCCTTTCCATGCTGGATATCTCTCGTACTTGAAGTTCCTCACCCAAGAAAAGCTCCCTCTCGTTTCCTCATACGTGTCCTTGAAAACATGTCATAGCTTTCAGATGAACCCGGAACAATAGGAGACTCACTGGTCTTCAGCTCCACTCACCAAAGGATTGCTCATGTCCAGACTCCACGCATTCTGCAGCATCGTGGCCCCGCTCGTTGTAAAGCAAACAGGGGATTACCGATGCAACTCTCTTTACTGGTAGCGTTGCGAGGACCATGTGGTGATTTGAGGGGAAGAACTTGATGGGCGCAATATGATCCGACATGGAGAATGCCGGTTCCGGTTGCCGTTCTTCGCTTGCATAAACGACGAGACTGGGATAGTAGATCATAGATGATGGGGTGGAACATCTAAACCCTGAACTCGAAGCTTCGTCATAACGCATTGTGGATAAGGCAGGTAGCACATGAATATTGAATAGTCATAATCGGGGCAACGCATCAATGCGGCCAACATGAAGGTAGAGTCTGCTAAGCAGAGAGACGGAACAGTTTCCAGGTGAAATCTGCAGCTACCGTACCATATTGAAAGGACTACACGCTCATCGTTTCGAAATCTAGAACCTTGGGACTCTGGTTGTGATGTTGAAGTAAAGTGTCAATGTCACTCTATGTAAGTATTATGTGTATGCAAACTGCTGCCCAACTCCCTCGGAGCAACATCCTCAACTCGGTTTCTGAAATTCAAGCCATAGTGACTCCATCGACTGACTATCAACAATACACGCACCACGACGATACAAACCGAATGGGTACAAGCAATTTGACGTACTCCGACAGATGTCGAATTGAAGAATGAGAAAGGGCGAAGAGTGATTTAAAATCGTGACGACCGCATTCAAGGCAACGGGTGGACGGAGGATGCAAGGTGACACTGGTGGGGTACAGTGACGACTGATGTAGGTAGGCGGCCTTCAAGAGGTCAGTCAGACGGTAAGGCCAGGAGATCGACTTCAGAGGCTGTATTGAAGGGGTCTGACTGATTGAGGTGTATGATAGCGGGGCATGGTAAAACTTTCGGTGGGCGCTCAAGAGTGTCGGCTTTGCCGAGTGCTGTACAAGCTGTGAAGCTTGCGAAGCTCCACAGGGTCAGCGTCCATCCTTCCTCCGCATTTTGACCACACACCTCGCGCCGACGACAACCTCAACCAATACCCTTTTGCCACCATGTCGAACGTCACACTACACGGGGATGGAGATGATGGTCCTCAGCCGTATCGTGTAATCACGTCATCGTTGGAGTATGTGGATAGGCTCATTTATCTCCCCGATGGACGACTCATCACCCATGACTCCCGGGGACGAAGTGCGACATTCTGGAATATGGAAGAAGGGAAAGAAGAAAGGACATTCGATGGAATGTGGGATGTTGCTCTGGCCGGCGATGGAAAGAAGATCATCAGTATTTCCAACGGAGGGAGAGTTAAACTGCTGGACGTCGAATCGCACCAAGTTGTCAAAGAGTGGCTTCACCCAGAGGAAGATTCCAAGATCGCCATTTCACCGGACAATCGACTCCTTGCGATTGGCAGGCGGACTGTCTTTATTCGTGCCATGGAAGGGGGGCAAACCATCCGAACCATCAAGGTCGACGAATCTGTCTTGTATATGTCCTTCTCTCCCGCAGGAGACAAACTCTTGTGTATCACCGAATTTGATGATCACCTCAAGATCCGCGTCTATGATGTCGACAGCGGCACACTCATCCTCGGTCCGCTGAAATTTAGATGTTGCTACAGTGTGTTGTGGTCACGTGATGGAAGCAGGCTCTTCTCTGGCTCGGACGACGAAACTATTCGCTGTTGGAATGCCGATACAGGAGAACAAATTGGACATCCTTGGACAGGTCACACTGATTGGATAAACTCACTCTCCCTTTCCCCGGATGGATCGATCCTTGCGAGCGCGTCCTTTGATAAAACTGTTCGTTTCTGGGACGCAACTACTGGCGATCCAATTGGACAACCTTTGCGACATGAAAATTTTGTGTCCCGCGTTTGTTTCTCCCCCTCTGGTGAATTCGTAGCATCAGCAATATTTGATGAAATATGTGTGTGGCAGGTACCTAGATTGGACACGGTCGAGGGTCGGGTATGCAAGCCCATTCACTTCGGAATGCCCGCACTCATCTCCCACAGACACATCCAGATCCGCTCGACGCAAGCAACCCATACGGCATGCGCGCACCCCCACCTCCGTATTCCCCACAACTTTACGACGCTGAACAACTGTCAGATTTCTCTCTCAGTGTGAGCAAATGCAAAGTATGGCTTTCTATTACTTGCTTACTTACACTCTTCCAAAGGTACACGAGCGAGTTGCCTTTTCATCCAATGCGTCTACTATTCCTCATGTATTGCCACA
>JBBPQH010000106.1:0-30637 GCA_038092475.1 Boletus tomentosulus
GCTCAGTGATTTGATGATCTGCTCCGCCTTGAGCGTGGTATAATCAGTGCCAAAAAGGACTTGTGTCGCTATTCTGGCCGCGTTCAGTCCGTCCTCTGATAGCAAAAAGGAGTGTCGGTCACGGCAAACATCGACAGGTCTGTGACTGACCGCCATGAACTATTAATGTAACTTCCTCTGCCAGAGCCCTTTGTGCAATACAACGTCCTGGAGACATCTGGCGAGGATCAGAGTCGTATCCGTAAAAGAACCAAAAGCTCGTACCTGATGATCGCGCAAAATGGAGGATATTTTCTCCACTGGTATCAACGTGAACAGTTTTAGATATTTCTCCACGTCCGCATCGCTAGTCCGTATGAAGAACTGAAGTCGTTGAGTCGACATCGGGTACTTTACAAATGGCTCGACGGACCTGGTAGAAGTCAAAGTAACTGGTCAAATCATGTTCCAACCAGACAGCGTTTCCTGCACTCTTGCCAAACTTGTCCCCGCGCGATGTAGTCAAGAGTGGCGTTGTCAACGCAAAGCCCTTGTCCTTCACGGCGTCCTCTGGTCCGCGTTCAATTTTGTTTATTAGTTCGATGCCGGACAGAATATTTCCCCATTGGTCGGATCCGCCGATCTGAATTGTACACCCGCGTGTTCGATACAGCTCGTAAAAGTCGTAGCCTTGCAGGAGTTGATATGCAAACTCGGTGAACGAGATACCCTGTTGGGTACTCATGCGCGTCTTCACACTGCCGGTCCCGAGTCAGAAGAATAACGGTGACGAGTTACGCCGTACCTATCTCTCGTGAGCATGCTGTTGACTCGGAAATGTATGCCTGTCGTACGTAGAAAATCGACGAGGTGGAGGTCCTTGAGCCATGCGAGGTTGTTGACGACTTGCACCGCAGGGGTGGAAGAGTGAGTCGATAATCTGTCCTTGGCGTACGTGGCCGCACTGCTAAAGAATTTCTGGATAGCCTGGGTGAGGTTGAGCGCGTTCAGTTCGATCTGTTCTTTCTCGACCAGCTGCCGCTCCGTCATACGCCCCGAAGGATCTCCGACCAAGCCTGTTGCCCCGCCCAACTGTGGTAAACAAGTCATGGGAGGACGGCATCTATTCTTGTACCACTCACAAGCGCAATCACCTTGTGTCCACGCAACTGAAAATGGAGCAGACAGAGCAAAGGAAGGAGATGCCCTGCATGGAGTGCTTTCGCAGTGGGATCAATTCCAAGGTAGACAGTGCGAGACCGTTGGAGGTGTTTCTCAAGTTCATCTGGGCTGATACGCAGCCGCTTTTAGTGAGTGAGCTTTGCATAAACAACGAGTTTGCTCACCGCGTGACATTCGCTATGAACTGCCGCGAACTGAGCTCTTGAACAAGATTTCTTTCATTATGGAAACGCCGTTGAAGTAGATGGTTGTTTTTGAACAATCGACGCGCAAGACGGAACATCTGAGTCCTGAGTCCTCTGCTCCAAGCACAAGACAAGTGCGGGGGCTAAGCACGTGATCTTGATCGAGAAGCCATGATTTAGTTGCACTGCCACTCTGTGATGGAGTTCCAAGTGATAGCTACATGTCCAACGACCAATGCGCGCGTCTGCCGCATGAAACTCGCTCGTAAGTAATCCCAGCCCTTTGAAAGACCAGACAAACACATCTCCAAGATGGCGTCACGATGCTGCCAGCGTTTATGCCGGTCGCAACCCAAGCTGCGATCAAGGGATTGACACCACAACAGGTCGAATCTCTTGGGATCACACTCATCCTGAATAACACGTATCACTTGAACCTGAGACCGGGGACGAACGTGCTGGATGAGGCGGGTGGGGCACACGTCTTCCAAGGGTGGCATCGAAACATATTGACAGCGAGTACATTTCACTCCATCTCATGCATTCCATGAATGAACGTCCCGATCTAGGATAGTGGTGGCTTCCAACTCGTCTCTCTCAACAAGTTCACAAAGATCACGGAGCAAGGGGCACTGTTTTCCAGCCCTTTTACCGGCGAACCCACCATGATGACTGTAATTTGCCACTCTATGCGCCCCAAGAACGTGACTGATGCATTCACAGCCAGAAAAAAGTATTTCAATACAGCATTCCATCGGTGGAGATATCATCATGCAACTAGATGACGTCGGTGGGTCCTTGGAACGTGCCGTATCACTACTCGAACTCCTCAGGAAGCCTAGTCAGTAGCCTTACCGTGGGGCCTCGAGTAGGCGAAGCTATGGAGCGTTCCGTCCGGTGGCTTGATCGATGCATTGACCAGCACGAACGGTCAGGGCGCAAGGACAGGCAAAATCTGTTTGCGATTGTTCAAGGCGGGCTGGACCCTGCCCTCCGTGACAAGTGTCTAGATGCCATGATTGAGAGAAGGGATCACGTAGCTGGGTTCGCCATTGGTGGTCTGAGTGGAGGTGAAGAGAAAGGTATGTCGTACAGTCGTTCGGGAATTAACTTGCGCTTGAATGATGCACAGATGTGTTCTGGAGAATGTAACAAATCACCTGCATGAATGCTTTTGCGATCTTCTCACCGCATCCACAGCATCAAACAATGCACAGACAAATTGCCAATAGACCGTAAGCTTCCCTTCACAGTCCACGCAACATAACGGTTCCATGGTGTCGATTAGGACCGCGGTATTCCATGGGCATTGGCTTTGCAGAAGGTCAAGATCACAGCCTCTTTGCAGGTCAATTGACTAACTAGATGTAGACCTTTTAGTCTGTGTAGCGCTCGGTGTTGACATGGTACATCTTGCGAACATGGCCATCTGGGAATGGTGAATATTCACGACTTTGCATAGGCAGATTGTGTATTCCCCACCCGGACTGCTAGATTCGGAGTCGCTTTGACCTTGAGTGGCCCACTGAATCTTCGTGGGTACATGGCGTGCCATCCGACGAAGCACTGACCCTTTCCCAGGGCTGAAAAAGCATGCAAAGAGCATGGATCGCATCGACGACGACTGCCCCTGTCCGACCTGTACGAGTGGAACGACCCGTGCCATGTTACATCACATTGTCACGATCGAGACCGCAGGCGCGCACGGTATCTTGGCTTCCCCTCTAATTACCGCTTCATTCTGACGTCCTACTGGCCAGCACTGACGCAACACAACTTGGTGTTCCAGGCACAAGTGATGGGCGGGGCCAGAGATGCGATCGTGGAAGCAAAATTTCCCGAGTACCTCCGAACCTTCTTCAAGAACTACTTTGGTGACCAGGGATACCCCGAGTGGTGCATCAATGCCTTGCGAAGTGTGGGTGTCGACTTGCTCCAAAATGAAAACGTGCCCGTGATACCTGGAGCAGGTGCAAAATGGGAGTATTCGGACGTTGCGTAGAACAAGGACATAAGTACACAATACTATCTTTTACTTTTTCGGCTCGGCCGGGCATTCTTTACTCGTCGCTTCTCCGCAATTTTGCGCGTTTTGTGGATCTGATCGACCGTCTTGATTTCACTCTTGACACGCCGGGGGGACTTGCCTCCGTGTCGTTTATCGCCGTTCTTCGACTTCCCGGTGTCTTTGACGTGCGAATCCTCCACTTCTCCACCAGCTGTGCCCCCGCCCTTCTTCCTGAGCTGCCTCAATTTCCGGTTGTAATCCTTGGAAAACTTGTCAAGCGGCTTCGCCTCAGAGACCTTGTTGTGTCGCCATCGCCTTCCGCCTGCCACCGAAGGCGGTCGCGCCGCTTCCTGCTCCCCAATCTTTGGTATCGTTACCTTGGCCTTCTTCTTCCACTCATCAAAGCGGCCACTCCGATAGCTCGCAGGAAGACGTGTTCCGTTCTCGGTCCGCACGAGTTTAACATTGTCTGCGCCACTGCCATCCCCTTTGATGAATTTTTTCTTCTTCTTGTCCCACGTCATTCTGTGTCGGTTTCGCTCGGCGACTGCGACGTCCCCCATGAGGTCAAATGTGAGTCCGCGGGCTTGTTCGGCGAACGAAGAAGCCCCGTCAGTAAGCGAGTATCTGGTTGTTTGCCAGCTGAGCAGTGCAGTACGCATAAGATGACTAGTGACATACCCTTTGTCGGTGTTGGCGTCCTTGTGATAATGCGACATGTAAAACTCTTCGTCGCGAAAGTTGTCTTTGTTTGAGGTTTCGAACACGGCCTGCAGAATCTGTGAGCGATAGTCATTACACAACGAACCACGCATACCACAATGTCCTCTTCATCGGCCATCTCCATTTCGGCATCGTTATGGGGTGATGCGTCTTGGTTCTCTATTTCGGTAGTTTGAGCCGATCTGGATGAGGACGCTGGTGCCGTTCTCTCTGCCGCTTTCGCGAGCGCTTTCCTGCGTCCCTTCATCAACGCAACGTTGGCGGTCGCCGTTTTGCCTCGTGTCCCAAGCTCAAAGACGGTCTCTGCAGGCTTGAACGCGTTCAACGCCCGAATTATTTCCAACCTCTTATCGTCCCTCTCTTCAACGGGCGCAACCCCGTCACCCTTTGCCCTTGCAAGCGACAGTACCGGATGTGCCCCTTGGGCATCCCCAGCCCACCCCTCCCCCGATTTCGCAATTTCCTTGGCCCGTTTATAGCTCGCAGCACTCGCCTTGCCTCGGCTGCGCTCATACATCATCTGACCACGGTCCATGACACCACGGAGGCCCGGCAACCCGTGCTGCGCCGCATGCAACGTGCGAATGTACTCCACCTCGACATCAATCGCATCCCGCGGAAAGGACCCGAGTACGAGGGATTCCGTGTACGGCTCCTCCGAGGTTCGGACAGACGCCGGGTGCGCGGCGATGCCGAGCAGCGGCCGGGCAAGGAACAGTTGGAGATCACACAAATACGCAGCCTCACTGTGCGTGACAAAACTCCAGGCCCAGCCCTTTCGGCCTGCACGCGCGGTTCGCCCTACGCGGTGGACAAAGACGCGCGCGCCGACGGGGAAGTCGTAGTTGATGACGTGCTCGAGGATCGGAATGTCCAGTCCGCGGGCGGCGACGTCTGTGACGACCAAGATTTGCGTCTTTCCTGCTAGGAATTGGGACATTTGGAAACTCCGCGTGGATTGTACTAGAGAGCCGTAGAGAGCGGACACAGCGTAACCTGCTGCAGTAAGGAGTGTCGAGAGGTATTCCACATGATGCTTCGTGGCCGTGAACACAAGAGTCTGATGAGATGTTGTGTGGGTAGGGTATTTCACTTTTGCTTTGCCTTTGCCCTTAGAGTCCTTGCTCGAGTCACCGGGTTGTTCATTGCTGGCAAAGGGAATTTTGATTACGTCCCTTAGAAGGGAGAGCAAACAAGCATCTTTTTCGGATTGCTTCACGGAAAAGAAGGCCATGCGAAGGTCGGTGCTTATTTTGGATTCCGCGTCAAGCCGGACGAGTTTCGGATCGCGCAAGCCGGCTTTCGCGAACTCGACGAGAGACTTCGGGAGGGTGGCGGAGAACAATAGGGTTTGACGTAACGAAGGAAGGCGTGCAAGAATCTCGGACATGGCTGTCGAAAAGCCGAGTTCGAAGAGACGATCGGCCTCATCAAAGACGACGTATTGGACCGAGGCAAGCGAGAGGGACATCTCGACGATAAGGTGGAGAAGACGTCCGGGAGTTGCAATAATGCTTTATCCGGATGTTAGATGGCAGAATACGGGACACAGAAAGGATCAACTGACACATCCGGGTTTCGGCTGATCATTTCAAACTGCTCGTCCATACCTTCACCGCCAACAATAAGGCCCCACCGGAGACTCTCGCCCGAACCCGATTTGGGGCTGTCATCATCGTCATCGTAGCCTTCGCCGGCATGGGGTGCCGCGTCTGTTTTCCAGCATTTGACGAGGCTCTTACCGACTTTGACGACCTGGAGGGCGAGTTCTCTGGCTGGTACGAGGATGATGGCGCGTGCACCAAAGGCATGGACGTGACGACCACTGAGACGTTGTATCAGAGGAATCATGTATGCGAGTGTCTTTCCTGAACCGGTGCGAGCCATGCCGACGAGATCGCGTGGGGGAGTAGCGAGAAGGGAGGGGATAGTTGCGCGCTGAATCGGGGTTGGGGTTCGGTATCCCTGAAGTGTGAGCGCACGAAGCAGACATGGGTGGAGACCTGGCAGACAAGTGAGACGATGGACAAGGGTTGGGTGCTGTACGGACCCATGCTTTGGAAGCTCCCACCGCCCACATCGCCGTTTCTCGATTTTTTATTCTTTATTTTCTTGAGCAAGTCAGTTCCACCCTTTATGTTCCTCTTTACGATGGCGTCCTGAATGAAATCGCCAAGCTCGTCGTCGTCGTCGTCTCCATCGGGGGCAAGTTGTGTGCCCGTTAGTGCTGAGGCTATGTCCAAGTCCTGCTCATCATCCGTATCGATGGATCTCTTCCGCTTGAGGGACAGCATTGGTGATACTCCGGAGATGACAGCGGCCGCAAGTTGGACCGGTGGTGGATGGTCGGAGTTTGGGTGAAAAGTGGATATATAATGTGCTTGGCCCAACATTCTCCTTTCAGTTTCCTCGTCACGACCATCATCATGTATTTCCCTCTCCTCGCTATTCTATGCTCATTACTTTCCCTCGTCTATGCCCTCCCAGTGAAGCGGGATGTCTGGGTGCCCCTCATCACTTATCCAGTCAATACCACCGTATGGGTCGCTGGGGGCACCTACAATGTCACCTGGGATACCAGCAGCAAACCCACCCAGGTCTCAAATCCTATCGGCCAGGTCTATCTGCGCCATGACGGCCTAACCCAGAGCACGCCCATCGCACAAGGATTCAACTTAACTGATGGAGTGGTCAATGTCACCATTCCCTTGGGCACCGAGCCTGACACTGACTGGATCATTGTTCGTAAGTCGCCTTTCTAATATCCAACCCGATTCACGATCTGACCCTATGCCTCCAGTCTTTGGTGACTCTGGCAACTGGAGCCCACTCTTCACGATTGTTGCACCATCATGACCGCTATGAACATATACGCAGCAGTTACACAATGACGACCTCATGATGTACAAATGATCTGCACTAGTGTACTATACTCTTCTCTCACGAACTCTGGACACTGGACATCTTCGCTGGACTTTCATTTCGGACTTGTTACAATGCATACGGACTTGTTTTTGCTATCCCTCATTTCGCATTCGCTGTACTCGATTTAGTTTGAATGACATTGAAGCGTGGTCTCGCTTGCCTCGTGGTCACTCAAAGTCCACGAGGCTAATCGAGCCACTTGCTGTGTGTCTTTCTTGTCATTTCTCCATGCTTTATCTGATCGCAGGTGCTGTCGCTGTTTATGTACTTTACTCGCTCTTTGCGGACGACCGTCCGCCGAGTCGCCCTCCATCACCATCTCCTCATATACCGAGTCGTCGTCGCGATGACCAGCGACGCAGGCAGACTATCGACTCTTCTCAGGTAGAATACCCTCCAGTGGAAACCTATGCGTCCCTCCGAGCCAAAGCCAAACAAGAGGGCGAATTGATGGCCCAGTCTTACCGACAGAGCCAAGAGGCCTATGAACGTCGTGACCGTGCCCTCGCAAAGACACTTTCAGACCAAGGCAAACGCCATACACTCAAGATGGAAAGCCTCAACGCTCAAGCAAGTGCCATCATATTCAAAGGTACAGTCGCATTCATAGCTCTCTTGACGAACCAGCTGAAAAGTGCACTCAGAAAATAATCAAGTAAGGTGCCGCTCAGATGAAGAATAATTCACACTGCACGGTTTTCAGGACCGACCCGCCGGCGAAGTTGACCTTCATGGTCTCTACGTGAAAGAAGCCATTTCTTACTCTGAGAAGGCTCTCAAAAAAGCCCGTCAACGAGGTGAATCTGAGATCTGTTTGATAGTCGGTATGCATCCCCCCTGTGCGATTTGAAGTTTCTGGTCTCATGTCTTTGCCAGGCCAAGGCAATCATTCCGACGGAGGCGTCGCTCGGCTCAAACCTGCCATACAAGAGGCTATGCGAATGTGAGTTCTGTCAAGGCACACTCGGCGATTATTCATTCACCGTTATAGACGTGGGGTCCACGTCGACGTCGACCCAAAAAATCCAGGTGTGCTGCGCCTTGTGATATAAGGATTTGTAGTATGGGTACTGCTGCGCTTTGGGCTAGTAGTCAAATCAAATGTGTAAGTCGTTTTCCCTAGGCGAGGTCGTGAGACTGACGACTTTACCAACCAGTACTGCGTGTTAGTGTTGTCGCACGATCGGCGCGATCGCCGAAGTTGTAATATGGAGTGCGTCACGTTTGCAGAATCTGCTTGCGCAATGCCCAAAGCATGGATCACCTCGAAAGTTGAAACGTCTGATCCTGCACCTACCTAGCCCCACTGGTGCCAGCCCGATAAGAATAATACGTACGTATTACGGTATTGTTCCTCGTCCAAAGGTGGGAACGCTCCGGTATCTAGGGTTACGACTGTGAGTGTACTGCATCATGGTGACCCTCCAGCGGCGACGAGAATCCAGATCAAGTGCAGCTTTCTCCAAGCTCGAATTCGTGCTTTGTGCATCATTTAGATAGAGCGGGCCATAAAATTTTGATGTGCAAGTGAACTTTGAGCTCCGACTGAAATATCCCAATTTGGTAGGCGCTGTGGTTCATTGGGATCGTGAAGTTCGAATTTGCCTATCACCCGAGACGAATTTGTTGTACTAAGTACTCCTTGGTCTTGTCGAAAAATAGAGAATAAACTGTTATATAGTAACGACAAAGTGCGTATCTTCAAACTTAGAACGTCTTTGTTTTTGGAAGCAATCTACTTATCGTTCTGCTTCTTACAGATCCTTATATAGGTATATGTGATTGCCAAGCACAACTCATAAGCTGTAGTAGCATCCTTGAGGCCAATCCGAACTAGCTTTAACGCCCCCCTCTTAACCTCCAGCAACAAGGATGGGAGTGGGCCTCTTTTTACTGATTACAGGTGCTGTCACCGTTTATTCACTTTACTCACTCTTTGCGGACAATCGAGAGGACCCTCCGCCGAGTCACCCTCAACCGCCGCCCCCTCATATACCAAGGCGTCCTCCATCACCATCCCCTCATATACCAACTTGGCGCCCTCTATCACCATCCCCTCATATACCGAGTCGTCGTCGCGATGACCGGCAACACAGACAGACTATCGACTCTTCCCAGGTTCATCACCTTCCAGTGGAAACCTATGCGTCCCTCCGAGCCAAAGCCAGACAAGAGGGCGAGTTGGAGGCCCAGTATATCCGACAGAGCAAAGAGGCACATAAACGTCATGAGCATGACCTCGCAAGAAAACATTCAGACCAAGGCAAACGCCATGCACTCAAGATGAAAAGCCTCAACGCTCAAGCAAGTGCCATCATATTCAAAGGTATAGCATTCATAGCTCTCTTGACGAACCAGCTAAAAACTACACTCAGAAAATAATCAAGTAAGGTGCCGCTCAGTGAAAGAATCACACCCTTACTGCATGGTTTTCAGGATAAACCCGCCTGCGAAGTTGACCTTCATGGTCTCCACGTGAAAGAAGCTATTTCTTACTCCGAGAAGGCTCTCAAAAAAGCCCGTCAACGAGGCGATTCCGAGATCCGTTTGATAGTCGGTATGTATTCCCCCGTGTACGATTTGAAGCTTCTGGTCTCATGGTCTTTGCCAGGCCGAGGCAAACATTCCGATGGTGGCATCCCTCGGCTCAAACCTGCCATCAAAAAGGCTATGCAAACGTGAGTTCTGCGAAGAGACATTCGGCGATTATTCATTACATTCACCATTCTAGACGTGGGGTCCATGTGGACGTAGACCCAAAAAATCCAGGTGTACTGCTGCTTGTGATATAAGGGCCTGTTATGTTTGTAACGTAGACTCGTTGTGGGTACTCCTGCGCTTCGAGCTAGCAGTAAAATCAAATGGCGAGCCCTGTGTACACTGTACAGAGCCTCCACCGGCGCGTGCGATCGATGGCCTTACCAATCAATACTGCGTGTCAGTGTGTTGTGACGGTGCGATCGCCGAAGCGCGTCGTCTGCTTGCGCACTGCCCGAATGGCATTGCTCGCGTCGAAAGTTGAAACGTCCGACGCCATCCAGTGGCCCGATAATAATACAGCTGTGCAAGTGAGCGTCAATGATGCTTATAGCTGTACCTTCCGATCCGACTCACCGCGATGGCGTCTCGGACCGGATTTCAAATCCGATACCATCAAGTTGTATGGGCAATACTGAGGTGTAGACCGTCCGGGACCGTACGGCGTACGCGCGCGGCTGGTGGGACCGTCGGCCAAGCTTAAGCTCGGTTAACACTGACCGTTCCGCAGCCCGCTGAACAGTGACACGGCGAGTCAGCCAGGTATTGTCAAGGAACGTCATACTACTGTTTCACTCACTTCATCTCTGTTTCAAAGAAGAAGGATGGGCGAAATGGCCTAGCAGCATAACTTTGACAGGATAATCCTACTAGAGAGGCGCGTCTCACATCCTGCATAGTAAATGTGGCGAGGCACGTTGAACTTCCAAGGGTATTATCCAGATGGCGAAATACTATGGGCACTAGGTTTTGTATTACGACTTGCCCGTCAATGTTCGCCTTCGGAGCTTGTCGATCAAGCGAAGCCACCGCATGTCCACTGTATTCTTGACAGATTGCACAGTCCATGCTGCACCAGTGCATCACCTGGGCCATCATCCCCGTCAAGGAATCTTTTCTGTTTAATGGCGCCGTTGGACATGTTCCGCAGTGGCGGTAGTATGGCCCGATCGCGGCGTAGATTCCGGGAAACGATGACCGAGCTTGAATCATCCAATAATAGCTGGCGGTGCTCCTGGATCCGTCTATAAGACCCATCGCCCTCTCCCGTTCCCTTCCTCACTAGCACTCCTCGAGGTTCTTCGCTCACGACCATCATCATGTATTCCTTTCTTCCCGCTACCGTATTCTCCCTCTTCTCTCTCGTCTCTGCCATCCCCCTCGCCTCGCAAGTAAAGCGGGACGTCTGGACCCCCCCAATCACTTATCCGACCAGCACCGCCATCTGGGTTGCCGGTGGCACCTACAGCGTCACCTGGAACACCACTGGCCAACCCTCCGAGATTACGAATCCCATCGGCGAGATCTATCTGCGCCATTTCACCACTGCCACCGGACAAATCGCTCTCGCGCAAGGCTTCAACTTGACTGATGGGGGTGTCAACGTGACCATTCCTGCAACCACTCAGCCCGACTCTGACTACGTCATTAACCGTGAGCCGATTCCCCTGACAGCGTTCGATACGTGTAAAAGTAACCTTGCTTTATTTCAGTTTTTGGCGACTCTGGAGATTGGAGCCCGGAATTCACAATCGTTGCACCATCTTCATGACCTGCCAGCAAGATACAGAACAATTAATCCAAACTATGACATTATGATTTATGATATACAGGAGATCCGTACGTTGTAGCATACTCAGCTTCTGATTAGGACTCGGACATTTTGCACTTTGATTTCTTCGCTGGACTTTTTCATCACGATGACATTGATAACTATGCATGCTCGTGGTGTGGACACTATGTATTTAGTTAGCATTGTGTGCAGCCGGTACTACAATTACTGAATAATGGCATTGAAGCGGGGCTCAATTGTGCTGCTTTATTGGTCTTACATCGTGTGCGGCCTTAGGCATCGACACTCGCGGCTAGTCTGACCCTGTCCGTCTACGAGGCAAGCAGAGGCCTGTCAATTGACATCGATGTTGTCCAATTCAATAAATACATGAGGTGTCACGTCTATCGAGCTAGTCAACACGGATTGAACTGTACAGTTTACGCACGACCCAGTAAGATGCGAGGAACCCAATTGTCCCTGAGAGCAAATGAGTTGCAGACGGGGTAATATGAATTATAAAAGGACGCACCAGTGACAAGGAAGTCGAATAGACAAATGAGAAACAGGTACCCAAAGTATAGCACGACGCTGGTAAAAGAATCGAGCGAGAGGCGAGAGGCCCAGTAAAACAGACCGTAAAGGAAAATCCAGAATGCACTGCCTCCTCCAGTCATGAACGCGCGCCAGTGCCAACTAAAGACCAGATCAGGGGCAATGCTGGATGCTAGCAATCAGACGCACCGGTATTCTTCCGCACACAGAATGAAGTAAGTGAAGAGAATTGTGACTGTTCCAGTTGTCAGTGCGACTACCCCTGTTGTGAGCGCCAAGAAACCAAATGCATAGTATGCACGTGAAGCAAAGAGACTTGACATGATAAAGTATAACTCGACAAACCCAGCACCTATGGGAGAGTTTAGCGATCAATATCCTGTCACAAACACGATACTAGACATGAGTAATCTTACCAAACGGCAGAATACCAGCAAGTAATGTAGATGCCTATTCTAATGTTCACACAAAGATCAGGCAAACATCTCATGCGACGTACCCAGGGTTGGAGGTAGCGAGGAGTAGGGGGTATTTGCCTAGGGATTGAATTCACCCGCACGGGATGTTTCACACCCTGATTAATCTTGTGAGCCAATTCAGTAAACGAGGATAGGTTAAGTACGGACTCCCTGGCGTGAACCGATGTAGGAACCGATGGCAGAAAGAGGTGCAGAGATTCCAAACCAAAGCAAGGCGATAAGGAGCATCGTTGCTGCGTCTGGCGTTAGTGGCAATCGCAAGACTAGCTGATCACGCACTAAAGGGAACGGCTCCAGAGGATCCAGCAATAAGAAGAAAGAAATTGAGTAGGAAGATGATTATGAAAACTAGTCTGCATCCTGACCTCAGGTTGATGTAGGGAAGAGAATATGTGAACATACGTAGGAAAGACTGTGGCAGTCACAAAGGCATTATTTCTGTTGTCCGTACCGCCCAGGGATGCATAAACACGGCTGGAATAGTAACCACCAATCCTGTCGAGAGGGCATCAAAGTTTAGAATACAATACAGGGACAAAAATGACTTACCCGCCGAAAAAGGACCAGCACACCATCATCAGAGTTGCGAGCGAGCCACGGTTGGACGGAGAAAGGAAACCCAGCAATGCAAAAACTGCCCAGAAAACAGAATATAAACATCCCCAGACGTTGGCAGGTCGAAAGAAATACCTAGCGTGACCGAACACATTGCGCAGAGTTGTGCACCGTTACCGACCATGACCGCTAGGACCATTGGTAAACGTGGTGTGCGGAACACCTCTCCGTGCACAAGCTTCCACCCCCAATCCTCTTGAACATCATCCTGCAATATTATGAGCACTTGAATGAATGTTAGCAATACACAACGGAAAGCTCACGCTCAGATCCATGGCGTTATAGCGGGAAATCTACGGATAGGATGCATAAGCTATTCACTTTTTAGCAGCAAGTGCTTACATCTCTCGAGACCGTGCGCAAAAGAATGATGGCTACCATGACACAGAGGAAGAAAACAATCACGATCGAGTTGATAATGCTGAACCAGTGTATTCTTGGGTCAAAGATATGCAGGTAGTTATCCCAGCGAGTAGCCTTGGGAACATGAAACGGACTTCGCGCTTGAAAACGGTTGTTTACATACCCATGGAGTATCTGATTCCTGAACGGAATGTTAATATCTATGAGTACAAATAGCAACGTGGAGCTCACATCCCAAGTAATCCGATAAGTATAACGGAC
This sequence comes from Boletus tomentosulus, assembly GCA_038092475.1. Classification (NCBI taxonomy): domain Eukaryota; kingdom Fungi; phylum Basidiomycota; class Agaricomycetes; order Boletales; family Boletaceae; genus Boletus; species Boletus tomentosulus. Next base: position 13,585 of record JBBPQH010000106.1, read on the forward strand.
AGTTGTCGCCTGCGTTTCTGAAAGCGAGAGAGGCTGGACGTTAGTATCGCAGTCAAGTTTGTCCGTGCCGTCCTGTGGACCACCGCGGCTTGAGGTGGGCGAGTTTAGATAAGGATAACAGGTATCCTGCACAACTACCTACCTTGATGGCCATACCAAAACACCAACTACTCGATATATCCCCGGATCTCGTTCATGGTACCTGTATGCCTTTACATAAGGGCGTGTTTGTGAGCAAGAGACTCAAAGCGAACCTCAAAACAATGTCGTAATGGTTATTCAAGTATGGTGTTTCAGTGTCGTCATCACCGAGGTTGAAGCCCATGTCATAGAAGATATCGCCTGTCTTCAGGTCCTTTTTCATCTCTGCTGCCGGCAAGCCATCGACAAGCCAGTTTAGGGCATAGTCCTCTCGTATGCGGTCGTTGATGAATTTTGCATCCTGAGGTGGTACTTGTTGGGTACAGAGGGTGTGGCATGTTCCGTTATCTTCTAACATTTTGATCTGGTACGGGGACATTCAGGTAAAGGGACGGATGCAAAAATATATACGCACGTCATATGGCGAGTTGAATATTCGGTCCCCGAAAAGAATGGAACCCAAAGACTCTGGCTGACTCTTTGGACCCCCTGCGGGTTGGCAAAAGTGGAGTGCGGGATTATAGTAGTCGTCTTTTGTTGTATGTATGAGCAAGAGACCGACAGTGAGGGTACATTCGGAATGCACGCACAATTGATTAAGGATTTCTATCGGAGTAGGGTCGCCTTAACGTGACATCGTCTCGACTATCAAGATTACTTACTAGTTTTGAGTCGTCCTTTCCCGTTAGCATTGGAGTGAGCGCATTAACAAAGAGGTTGACTTGCTCCCCTTGCTCGAAATTGTGGGGCGCAGCACCGGGTAGATAGAATGCTCTGACGCCGAGGACGGGAAGTAACAGTAGGCTTCCCAGTAGAAAGCTTTGGCGTTCCCTCATCTTGGAACGAACACGTTGAGCTAGCACAAAGGGTTACGGTTGCCGATGCTAACGTGGAGCTGGACACGTGACTTGCAAGATCTTCGCAAGCCGAGAAGCCGACAACGCTCGAATAGTTGGTCGTTACATAATTTGTCACCTGCTAAAGAAGGTAATCCCGTATAATCGTATTACATAACGAATAATTGTGGCTGATAAACTGTAACAGTACTCGGAAATCGCCGAGTAACCTAGCTTGTCCAGCCAAGGTCCTACTCACCGACCTCACCGACCTCAAGAATGGGCTGTACGTTGACCAACAAACAGTACAAGTCTAACAGCTAATCCCCCTCTTTACTAGCCAACAAACCCCGTGGACTTCAAGCCGCCCGCAAACTCCGTACTGACCGTCGCCTAAACCGCTGGGTGCATATATTCACATCAACACCTGCTCATCAGATCTCACCTTGTGTGTTTATAGGCGGATAAGTCATACAAGAAACGTGCCCTTGGAAACGTCTTCAAAACTTCCCCCACCGGAGGATCATCACATGCCAAGGGTATCGTGCTCGAGAAAGTTGGTGTCGAGGCAAAGCAGCCCAACTCCGCCATCCGCAAATGTGTCCGTGTACAGTTGATCAAGAACGGTAAAAAGGTCACGGCCTTCGTGCCTGTAAGTTCTCTTTGTATGTTGCTTCCACGCGACTGACGGCTTCCGGTGCGCTAGAATGACGGTTGCCTGAACTTCGTTGACGAGAACGACGAAGTTCTAATCTCTGGCTTTGGTCGTAGTGGTAAAGCCAAGGGTGATATTCCTGGTGTACGTTTCAAGGTTGTGAAGGTGTCGGGAGTCGGCCTTCTCGCACTTTGGAAAGAGAAGAAGGTGAGTTATCCCGGCTGGCCTCACCTGTTCATTATTCAGTCGTGATCCTGTCGTCAGGAAAAACCTCGGTCATGAGGAGCATCTATCTGTCATGCTAATTTCCCCTATGAGCATGCATGTATCATCCATGAATATTTTTCCTGCCAATGAACCTCTAGGGAAAACAAACTTTCACGAACATTTGCGCTTTGCTAGAACTTCGACGAGTGAGGGATCCGACTATCTACAATCAAGAGATGACATCGATGATAATTACTGCAAGGGTAATAATAATGCTGAATTCCCTGATTAATGAGTGTCTCGATCATGCGGTCATAATTCCTCTCCCCTGCATATACCTTTTCAGGTCCCTCACGAGCTCCAGTTGCTCTTCTACAGTCAGCCCGCTGACAATCATTTGCAGTATGGACCCCACGGTAACGTGGTGTTCCCGAATCAAGCTGCTGTAGTAAACGTAGGTGAATACCCCCATAAGGAACCTAGAAAATGTATGAGTTTTGCATCCCACACTCGCGACGTCAACATACTGGCAATCCATTCGATCTGTCATGCCTCCGTGTCCAGGAATGCTGTGGCCAAAGTCTTTGACGTCGAACGCACGTTTGAAACCAGAAGCAAAGAAACCCCCAAATGGTGCAACCAACGAAGCAAAGATGGCAAAGACGAGTAAATGAAGTTGATACGGGACATAAGGAATGACTGTCACGGGGCGACCGAGCTGCGATGGACACGTTCAGCTCAACAAGGCAGAAATCCACATCAGATGCATACGCACAAGTTGCGACAAAAAGGCACTCAATGGCGCCCAGATTTCCCATTCTTTGGCGATAAAGACGGGGTTGGGAACACATTGAACATTGCTCCACACACTGACACCAAGGTCATGCACCGGACAGATCATATAGTTGAATTGCATGAAATAAGATCCCCAGACCACGCTGAAGACCAGAGTGCTCCAGAATGCACCGACGAACCCCTCGACGGTCTTTTTCGGGGATAGCTTGATCAACGGGGTACGGCCAAGAGTTATACCCCAGATGTAGGCAAACACATCGTTGCAAATAACCAATGAGGCAGGGACAAAGAACCAGATCAATCCCTCGAGAATATTGTTGACGATGAAGTGGCTGCAAAATGCTTCAGACCCAGATGGTGTTCGGAAAAGACACTCCTACCTCGACACCACAATCAAGAGCAAACTCATGTGAACCCAACAAAAGAGGCCGAACTGTTGTTTGAGATAACCGCGTTTGAGCGACAATACGAAACCCATAAACCCAATGGTGTAGAGAGTGAAGCTGATCATGCGATGATTCGTAGCAAATGGTAGCAGTTGTCCATCAGTGAATACCACGTGCTTGAGGCCAGTATCAATACAAGATCGCAACGAAGTAAAGTAGTTATTTACCTTGAAGTAATATATGATACTTTCACCGTATAGGAAGTAGTTGGTCACGGCGAAGAAATACCAGTTAAGAGTTTTACTCCATGGATCCTTGTGTCCCTTGGCTGCAAAGTCTGGAGTGTCGGGAGACACGTCCTTCAACGAAAAGAGGGCCGTGACCTCTCGGTAAACCAAGGTTTGACACAACATGACAAGGATAATCAAGTATGCGTGACCCATGAGCAAAAGACCTGGACTAACGTGAGATCCGAATGTGTAAATGAAGGGTGAGGGCTTACCCATAAGCCCTCCGATCATGATGAACGTCCATAGTGTTCTCGTGACCAGATTCTGGCGCTTCTTCGTACGTTCAGCATCCTGGATATCCCGTTTCGTCTTCACAGCATGTTCCACATCCGTTGGCGGCCGTGGGGGAGTTATTTCTGGAGGTGTCGTTATGGGTTTTGAGTGTGCTTCGGCCGATGCGGGACCTGAAGCTGTGGGAAGGCCTTCAGCGAGGTGGAAATTTCGCAAACCACGTTTACGTACTGTCGGACTTGACCGCCTTTGAAAGGTGACTGTTCCTTTCGGGATGTGGTCGTGTGATTGCTGCACCAGGTGGCGCATCCTCCTGGTCAATCTCGCTGCTGGACCTGGGTGGCACATGGTCGTCTTCTGATTCAAGGACCTCCTCGTCGCTGACAACCACGGAACGTGTTATGGATTGTTCTAGCGAAGGAGTAGCGCTTGGTGAGCTGCCCGTTCCTGCGACCTTGGCTGCAGCTTTTGCTTGTTTCCGCTTCTCTGTGCGCGCTTGTTTCTGCAGCTTCTTCAGTTGAGATTTGGACAACTTGGGTGGTCCCAAACTACTTGCACGCGATGAGTGCATGTGTTTTTGAGTGAAAGAGAGACGCACGTATCCGAGGACGGCTGGACATGTTCGTCTTGAACGAATTCCTCGTCGGACTCCAAGTCCTCGACAGCGAGAACTGCAAAGGCAGACTGGGTCGCAAACTGAGCAGGGGATGTCGTTGTGGGTGGTTTGCTCATGATGCAAGTCAAAGGTGTGTGGAAAGCGTGAAGTGGCCGTGTGCTTTATGAAAGTTACGCGGGAAAACTCGACCAAACACAGCGTATGTAGCTACGATTAAATATAAAATGCGTATTAACGGTATCTGTCGAAGTCCCTTCTATTCGCAGCCAACGGAGCGCGCAAATAATGATAGTCGACTCAGAATTTCCAGTCTTCCCCTGCCTCCATTGCCCATGGGACTTGACCGATACCGTTAGCCACCATTTACTGACACCGACAAGTGGCCACTTACATTTGTTGAGCAGCGTCTTGGTGAATATCTTCTCTATGGGAACGTCATGCTTTTTGCACCAAGCGGCCGTAATCCTGCGGGGTCGTTAGTGGTTCATTCGACGGATACCGTGGTAGCAATCACCGAGGATCGAGGTAATTAATTTTACTGTAGAATTTCGAGTCAAGAATCAGCAGACTGACGCCAGCAGAGACGCAAGTCGCAACTAACCTTGTGCCCAATGCAACTTCTTTCCCGGCCTCACGATCATCCATTTGCAACTTGAAAGTCTTGATCCTCTCATCTAGTTTTTGAACAGCCTCTTCTATCTTCTCAGCGGCGCGCTCTCTCTTCAACGATGCCTTGCCTGTCCCGCGTTCTTTACCAAGCCTCTTGTAATCGGCCTCGATGACGGCAATTCTGTCCTTTAAGACTGAATCGTCCAGAGGTTGGTTACCCTCCTCAACGAGTTTCTCGTTGTCTTTGACAAATTTCTTCTCCGCTTTCTCAAGATCTTTCTTCTTCAACGATTCCTCGTGTTCCTCAATCCAGTCATCGTCTATGTCCGACTCGTCATCAGCATAAAGCTTATTCTTCTGGTATTTGGAGTCGATGTTGAAAAGGACGTGGCGCAGTTTCATTCGATCATACTTGAAGGAGCGAAGCTGGATAGTAGCTAAGTGCATCGCATGACAGTCTCCATGTGAAGATACGTACTCGATCGCGCATCTTACCCATAGATTGATCATGGGTCTTTGGCGCACTCCTCTGATGGTTACAGAGTATGGCCACCATGCGATTCGCTTGATTGTATGCATTCAACTTCTCTTGGACTGTGGCGTCCTTTGGCATGCCCTCGTCCAGCTGCTCCTGGAAGGTTATGGATGCGTTGTAAGTACGAAACACCTTGGCGGTCAACCCCTTCATATATGATTGAAGATGTTTGTTCAGGAGAGTCGTCTAGCAATATTGTCACCATTGAAATTTTACGCGAGCTCAACTGCGAACTTACATTGACACGATCGAACAGGTTGTCACTTTCTTCCTTGTTATCCTTGAACAAGCGGATATTTTTGAACACCTGTGGCTCAATGGTAACGCGGTTATAGTACCGGATCGAGTCTTTGCCGAGGAAATCAAAGATAATGAAATTGGGAGCCTCAAGCGTGACATGTTCGCAGCGCAGCGAGCAACAGCCGACCGTATCTGCTTCATCTTCTCCCTTTTCGTTACCCGCACGAAGGGCCAGTCGATCGATGAAATACATGGCAGTCGCTCGCTGTCTGTCAGCCATGACCTTGCTCTTCAAGTCGGCTTGGTAATCTGTACGGATTCTCGCGACGTGACTCTGAATGCGAATGAGTCTCTAACTCAAGAATGAAGTTAGTTCTATACCTTTAGTTCGCGGGCTTTCTCAAACTTCGACATGTCGCTCTGGCCCTTGAGCGAGCTACCCGCTGCCAAAAACACGTACTTGTAGTTCCCGTTCACATTTTCCACCCAATTGGCAAGCCAGGTTACGGTCTTATCATGCACTATTCCTTTCCAGTTCCCAGACATGTTTGGGACAGGGATGGGGACTCCCTCGCCAATGTTAACCGTGATGTCATCAGGGCGGACGCGGAACTAATCCATATATCAGTGTCATCGCCCCAGTTTAGTCAAAGGTCAACAGATCATCTTACTTTCAACGCGCCTTTCTTGGGGTGATCGCCACGGCCGCGGAACAGTCCAGGAGGTTCTACACGAAAGTTTCCAACTTTCTCCTTGCGGCCGTCGAGAAGGCACGACATGTATTTCTCCTCCATCGCATCCTTCTGTTTCTTGAGCTCCTTCTTCTCAGCGGTACTCAGCGCTTTCTTCTTTGCCTTCTCCGCTTCGAAATATTCATACATGGGACGGAAATCGCATTGTTCGAACTCGGATATCTTAATTTTGTTCCGCTATTAAAGAGTTACTACCCAAGTTGCGGCAAATGACCAAACGGAGCTTACAGGAGGATAATCCTTCAGAACCTTTAACCAGTCGTCGAAGAAATTCTTGTTGAATGTCTTGTCCTGCGCATGATCCGTCTCTAACATGGCCGCATAAAAGCCAGCAACCTCTTCGGACTCTGGCGGGAGATCAACCTCCTTGCCTGAGTTGCATTGTCAGCGTTGCTTGAAAGAACGTAGAATACGACCAGATTAGGACCTTTATACTTCATCTTCACATGCGAGGGAAGCGATTCGTAAGGAGGTGGAAATATAACACCATTATGCTCGAGAGTCTGCCATTTCTCCTCACCATCTCCGTTGGCTTGGTCCTCCCACCATCGATAGACTTCCTCGGCGTCCTCTTCCTCTTTCTTCTTCCCCTTCTTCTTCGCCTGAGGGGTTTCAGAAGGGGCGTCTTCTTCCTTGGCCTTTTTGTTCGAGGCTCTTTTCCGTTTCGGCTTGACGTCCTTCATCTCCACGTCGCTTTCGGGCTTGACCTTTACCTTGCCCGAACGCTTCTTCGTCAAGGGCTCGTCGTTCGAAGCGGAGGACTCCATAACCCCGGGTCCATCCTCCTTCTTGACTTTCTTCTTTGGCGGCACCTTGACCTTGCCGTTCGAGGCGCGTTTACGCTTGAGAGTGGCCAAGGCGGCATCGCTGTCGCTTTCTACCTTACCATTGGGAGTGATGGCAGTGGTAGCGTGCGATTCGCGACGTGCGGCGGCAGATGGGGTTTGCTTTGCTGGCGAGGAAGCAAGCGGAATATCATCGTCGTCATCCTCGCTATCCGAGTACTGGGGTGCGGTACGCTTTCGTGGCCGTGATTTGCCGGGCGTCTGCACAACACTGGCCTGTGACTAGCGACAGTTATAGGGGGACGGTGCGGAATAGAGAGCTGAACGGACACATACTAATGGCATGTCGTCTTCGCTCATTGAAGAGTCGTCTGCGACACCATTCTGGTGCCCGTTGCCATTGATCGTGACGTGGTTCTTCCCAGTCAGGGTGGTTAATGGTGTGTCTTCATCTGAAGACATGGCAGAGTCGAAAAATGGATAAAATAAATCAACAGGGATGTATCTAGCGCCAAAACGGACGGCAGAGGCGGAAAAACGCGGAGAGAGACAAGTCGAGAAAAAGGCCTGCTGCCGAGATGTGACCGTTGAAATCACAAGTTCAGATAGACCTGCCCTAAATATTGCGGCACGTGACTTGGCCACTGGGCATTGTCGGAGGTTGGCAAGGCTAGAGTTGCCGACATTGTTTCTGATTATTCCAAGGTGAGCATAACATTTTTGGGATTGTTCGTTGTCGTGCTCAATCTGTGCATTCTACAGCATGGCCAACCTGCCGCTTTTCCGTGATCCATGGGCCAAGAGAGACGCTTGGCGCAAACATCCTGTCTTCTCCAACCGTGCCATGTTCTCCAGCATGTTTCCTGGCTTTGGGATAGCTGCAGTTGCATTTACTGCCTATGTCATCTTTGACAATGTTTATGGCAAAGCGCAAAATACAAAGCATTGACTTGTGGTATGTTCACGTCACGCGTCTGGAAATTACGGGCTTAACCAACACTTGACGGGGCCAGCTAGCATTCGTTTTGTGGGGACCTGCACATTCTAGAACTTGTGCTTTGTACCATATACCTCACAGTCCACGTTGTACGCTATTGACCTGGAAAGCCCACCACGGGACTACTTTGATCAACGTGGACTGAACATCGGATTGAACTCGAAGATCTCTAAGTGGTTATTCAAGAGGAGGCATCATTCGTACAACCTTCCCCTCGTTCTTTGCATGCACTTTGAGTTTCTCCAGGATGGAAGAGTTGGACCAACGTTCAGGTGGTGTGCGGTTGCTTGTTGACCAGTAGTAAATGTCCCAGTCAGGCTCATCGAGCAACTGCGAGCCAAGAAGCAAAGATGTGTATTAGGAGTACGATCACGCCTAAGAGAGGGCATGTACCTTACCTTGTCGTATTCGGATAATTCAGCACGAGTCATGGTGGTAAGGTGGTCACGGGCGAAAGTGCTCAATAAGAGGTCGCTCTCGAGCGTTCCACGTTTGCGCGACTGGTAAAGAAGGCGTGCACGCGTTGTCTCGAGTGATTCATTTGGGCGGGGAAGAGGCTCAGGAGCGGGTATATCGGGGTGTGTGGTCGTGTTGGAGAGATGCTGGGGCGTGTGGGGAAGTGGCCATGGGTCGGGCGACGCCCTCGAGGACGAGACAAAGAACGTGCGGGAGCGACAGCGAAGATGGCTTGCACTGGTGCGAACGATGGGGAGCATCATGACTGTCAAAGACTGAGTTGCTCAATAGTTTCCCACTCGCTACAAGTACAGTCTACGAAGCAACACATTCAACCTCTAAGGTATCGTTTGTACACTTCATTGTCTGTTTCCTCCACATAATGATATCCCAACTTGTCCAGAAACTGCTGGAACTGGTCATAGTCTTGACGAGGTACTTGAATCCCCGTCAACACCCTCCCAAGGTCTACCGTGCAAGCTAAGTGGTAACATTGGCGCCAGTGTGAATGACTGACCTGCGCCGTGGTTACGATAATGGAACAATGAGATATTCCATCCTTGATGGAGGCCCTCCAAGAACTTGCGCAGAGCTCCAGGTCGCTCGGGAAACTCTAGAAGCACAAACCACACGTGAACACATGGGTAAAGTGAAATTTTCAGAACCCACCAAATCTAAATAGACGTTCGTCAGGCACAACGGTGCATCCCCCCACCATATACCTCATATGACTCTTCGCAATCTCATTGTCACTGATGTCAAATCCTACGAATCCTTGTTGTCGGATAGCATCTAGCACCGCTGATACTTCTTTGGTTCGTGATGAAGACTCAAGCTTGAACGAGAGGAAGATGTGTGCAATGTCAGGTGACTTGTACCGATAGGCAAATTCCGTAATGGATCGAGGGTGTATGATCGAATGGAGTGCAAAGAAACTACGTTGGAAAAAATGAAGGAATGATGGCAGGTGACAATAAGGACGTACGTGCCGGGCTTTTCAGGGACTTCGACACTCAGTAAAGCTTCTCGACCTTCGCCGAGTTCTGCCCGCTCGGCAACGAATCGCAAACGATCAAAGTTCATGTTTGCACCGCTGATAACCGCGACAAACTTTTTCTGAGCACCAACCAGTCCATTGGTTGTGATATATCGCTTCAATCCAGCGAGAGCGAGCGCCCCCGCTGGTTCGGTGATCGATCTAGTTTCTGCGACGAAAAAGAATGGTCATCGGAAAGCAGGGTGGAGCAAGGTGACCTGAAGATTTACCTTCAAAGATGTCTTTGATGGCAGCACAAAGCTCATCATTGTCGACAAGGGTGATTTCGTCCAAGAGCCGTTGACAAATGCGGAATGACTCTACACCGACCCGTCGGACAGCTGTGCCATCGCTGAATGGGCCAGCTTCTGCCAACGTTACGCGGTGTCCTTTTTTCAAACTCTGGTACATGGCATCAGCATCGATGGTTTCTGCGCCGTAAATTTTTGTTTTGGGGTTTCCGACGCGTTTGACGTATTCAGCGATGCCAGCGACTAAACCACCACCACCAATGGCACCGAAAATACCGTCCAGATTGTCGGAATCAGGTACTTGCTTGAGGATTTCCATGGCAATTGTGCCCTGGCCTGCGATGACCAATGGGTCGTCATAGGGTGGAACAAAGGTAAGACCATGTGTAGCTGCAAGACTCGCACACTCTGCCTTGGCCTCGTGAAAATCGGATCCATGAAGGACGACTTTTGCACCCAAACGTTGGACGTTGGCAACTTTGATGGAGGGTGTGCCCTTTGGCATGACGATGGTACATGGAATAGCGAGTCTTGATCCGGAGAGCGCGACGCCTTGGGCATGATTACCTGGGAGTGAAATCAATTGGTAGGAAGACTTTGAGGATATGCACACGAACCCGCGCTACATGTGATGACACCCTTCCATCTATCATCCGCGGGGATATGCGCCATGAAGTTGTAGGCGCCGCGAATTTTGAAACTAAAGACCTCCTGCAGGTCTTCTCGTTTGAGCCAGATCTTATTTCCTAGCTTCGTGCTAAGATTTGGGGCAAAGACGAGGGGAGTTTCGCTGAGGATCTCATAGACTTTTGAGGAAAGGATAAGACGGAGGTAATCGGGTTCCTTGGAGGCGAGAAGATGGTGGGGTGAGAGGGAGGGGTATACAAGTGGTTCTGGATCAGGTGAGGAGTATTCGAGAGTGGCCGTTGTGGGAGCCATGGGGGAAGAGAGAGAAGCTGGCTGACTCGATCCCGGCAGTTACCGGATTTGGAGGCCCAAGTAATATTACGACTGGGAGAGCTGCGGGGATCGTCGCGACACGTCGGCGGGGGCGGCGAACAACGGTCTAGGCTGATGTGTTCGGCCATCGACGGTGATGGAATACGCGTGATGCAGAAAGGTCACGTGTAGCGAGATAACTACATGCGAGCAGCGCTGGCAGACCCAACGGGATCGTCGGCGACGAGGGCGGCCTCGCTGGCGTGTCCAGCGTGCAGTGGGGGTGTCGTGTCAGTCGGGGGCGAGTCGATTGCGCAGGGGAGGCTGCCGTTGTCGCCGCACCGCGCCTGATCGCTGAGCTGGGGGTGGTTGTTGGACATGCTAGTGCGAGTACGTTGAGAATGAGGGCGCGAACGGGGACGAGGACGAGGAGGACGACGGGGACGACGAGGATGGTGAGATGTAAAGTAAGCGTTGCCAGCCCTAAATAAATGTAGACGGATGTATTGGTCTACTTTTGCTTTTACCATGGCCCAGGCAGCGACGATGGGACCACCCCTCTCTCCACGCGAAACCCGTCGCTCAGGAAGACGTTCTGCACACTCGGCCTCAGCTAGCACATCCAAATCTCCAGACTCGCCCGCACCAGAATCCCTGCCCAAGACCAAGGACACATCTACCCGCTCCGCTGTTACAAATCACAACCCAAATGGCCGCACAAAGCGTCCAAAGCAGGAAGACATCGACGACACCATCCCCAGCAAGAGTGCCCAGCTAAATGGTGCTGCCTCCAACCATGCTCATCCCAATGGCAGGGCAAAACGCAAGGGCAAAGAGAAAGAGAAACTACCCTCGATGGATCAAGTACCCGAGCCTCCTCCGTCCAAGCATTCATCCGACTCTGCAAACTCAGCTGGACTTCACGACGATGACACGGAGGAGCAGGGCATCACGCGTTGCGTATGTGGTATGAATGGTCCGTCCCAGCCTTCCTCCCCCGGTCCCCTTTCTTCATCCGCCATCCCCTCCACAGAGGAAGATGCCGATGGTGGCGAGTTCATGGTCCAATGTGAAATATGCAACGTCTGGCAGCACGGTCTTTGCATGGGCTTCGATTCGGAGGCCCAACTTGCTGCAGCTGCCGACTACTACTGTGAAGAGTGCAAACCAGAGCGTCACCAAGATCTTCTCATGTCTGTCTCTTTCCTTGGCGTCTTATCATCAACGCCTTAACCCCACTTCTCTCCAGGCGGCTAGCAAAGAGAGTTCGCGAATCTTCAACCCAAACTCACTCGCGCAACACCACTTCGCGCCTCTCACGTTCTCATTCTCCAACTCATCCGTTGAAATCCTCCAAGAGGCGTAATACCATGAATAGTCGTGATGCGGCATTTGCTGAGGACTTGAATGAGGTTATAAAAGCAACCGCCGCAGAGGCGGCGGCTGCAACAGACCCTCCAAAGTCCGTTGCAAATGGCTGCACAAGTGGTCCAAACGAAATCCCTGATGACGAGTCAAGTGGTCGGAAGAAGCGAAAACGCGCGGAAGACGAGGAGTGCGTCCAGCATACTATTCACTGATCTCTATTCACATTATTCTACAGCTCTCCCAAGAAGCGTACCAGATCGGCATCGAGTGCCTCGGATGGTCCTGATGTACCTGCTATTGTTGCACCTGAAGAGGCACCACCGCCTACCAAGCGCTCTGCAGGTGGGAAATCTGGAAATTCACGCAGCCGACGAGGTGGTCCACGCAAGTCCGTGCCTACGCCCCACGATGGTGTTGTGTCCGTCGAGGGCGAGGAGGGTATGTGCCTAAGCAATCGAGTGATATGTCTGCTCATCCACGTGATGTTAGTGACCGGTCCGAGCAAGCGATCGTCCCAAGCGACTCGTGGTAAAACAGGTCCCACGCCAAAACGACCGCCTCTATCCTCTCATGTACCGGGAAGTGTCAGTCAGGATAGCGTGAGCAAGCGAAATCATTCCGGGGGAGTAGTGGGTGCCAGTTCTGCCGAGAATTCTCGCGCATACCGCAATTCCCATACCTATGCCATCTCGCAACAGCCTCTTTTTACGTCATGGAATTTGCCAGACTATCTGGCGCACCTTGAACACATGCTCCCAACGGACATACCACGCCCCCTCGAAGTCCGCAGTCTAGCCATCGGTCTTGGCGGGAGAGAGTCTCTGGAGAGGACAATGGAAAGGGGGGTCAAGGTCAAGTGGCCGAGCAAACGCACGAGCGTCGGAGACATGAATAAGCGTGTTCGCGCGCTTGTGGAGTGGGTGGGAAGGGAGCAGGCGGGCGCGCTTGATCGCGGTCGACGGAGGGAAGCACTGGAAAGAGCGTTGAAGAGCGGTAGCTCAGGGACAGGTGGCACCCGCTCTAACTCATCCGTCCCTGATGATCGTGGGATGATGGGGCGAGGGTCACCGATGGTGGTTGACAATTCACTTGACAACACCGCCAATCCACGCGCTGGTGAATCATCACCGAGAAAACCTGCACCGCTAGACTTGACCGCGCACCATTCGACGATGAAGATGATGGAAGAGCTGATGGAGGAGCTGATTATCTTCCAAGAACGATTTGGGCCTGGAGTTAAAAGTAGAGAACGAGAACGGCGGCCAGCATCATGATACAGTTTGTATACGAGACCTACGCAGGGGGTTTAATGTTGATTTCTGCTGATATCTCGGTTCTCGGTTGGATTGTGATTGTTCACGTGTCATTGTTTGGCAAAAGCCTCTAAGACAAACAACACTACGCCATCAAGTCTCCAATGGACGAGTATCACACCGCCATTGAAAATTTCGCGCGTTCTTCTTCTCCAGGCCTCTCCAGTCATGCAGACGAGGACAATGGTGGCGACTATTCCACCCGCATGGAGGAACTGTTCAGCGGCGACGAAGAAGAACTCGGAGGAGAAAGCGCAGACGAGGACGAGGGTTTTGTCTACGATGGCGTGGACACCGACCAACTCACCGGAACGAATTATCGCCAACATTTACGGGACGTTCTTGGACCAGACGACACCTCGGATGTATTCGAGGAAGAAGAGATAAAGCGTACCCTTCTTAAAGATGATCCTAGTGAAAAGTTTGATGTTGCAGGTGTCGGTATCCCTTCGGTCAGTACTACTATCGTTTACCACATCGTGTTGATCGATTATGATATGTAGGAGCGCGCTCAAATCTTTCTCGATTCTGCCAGCCTTCCCCACAGCCCTTCCCCACAGCCCGCCATGGTTGCGTCCCCTTCGGAACCTTTGCTTACTCCACTCCAGTCGCCCCGCATTCTACCTGAGACCTTTTTACTTCCGAGCGTATCTCGTCTTCGTTCGTTCGCTTCCAGGAGCCCTCGGAGTGAGGTCAACCATAACTTGATTGCCGATTTTTCGCCCGCAATTGGGTTTGCTTCACCCCCCTCTCGTGTCTCTGACTTCTCCAGGAGTTCCACTCCGGGAAATGGTAAGGGGCACAGGGGCTTGGCCAAGGTTGAACGAGAGGTGTTTAAATGGACGGTGCTTCAGAACGCAGGCAATCAACTTTATGGAAAACGGCCTTCCAAAGCTGCCCTTTTCTTGGGCGCATCCAATCTGGGCTCCCCGACGGTTCTAGCTGCCAACGGCCTCATCTGTGTAGGGACGGATGCGGGTCGCATATTCGTTTTCGATTTCAAACAAACACTGCTAGGCGTCTGTGGGGATGACGCTTCAGGTTGCTATCTGCTTGTTTTGTGCGTTAATCATGTGCTCACGCTGCGAAAGCCAGCACGGTAGGATCTACGTCTGCCATTGCATTATCTCACGACCACACCTATCTCGCCTCGGGCCATGTTTCTGGGCATGTCCAGATCTTTGATTTGAAGAACCCGCAAGTACCAGCGCGTATAGTCGCTCCACCATCCGCTCAAGCAGTCTTCTCGGGTCGACAGGAAGGTCATCTCCCAGGTTCCTGCATTGTCAACGTTAGCTTCGTCGCAGGTCGTCACACGGCCATCATCTCGGCTGATGACAACGGTTTGGCTTTCTACCATAGCCTGGGTAAGGTTCTGTTCGTGGAGGCATCGGATACTATTCGCATTCTGGGGAATTATCCACCCAGTCACGAAGGTGCCCCCTCAGTGGCCCTCAACGCTCGGTCTTTTCGTAGGCGCAAACCTCGCAACACACTATTGGCGATGTCCACATTACCTCTTGGGGCGGTTGCACATCCAACCGATAAATACCAAATCGTCGCTCTCCTCACCATCAACAAGCTGGTGATGGTTGGTTTGAAGCCCTCACCGAAGACCTGGCTCAAGCGGGCACGCGCCGATGATGCGGAATCAACCTCTTCGGGACGAAGGAGAGGCACATTAGCCTGGTTTCCGAGCACCAATACCCCACAAGAATCAAAAGCCGTTGACAACGAAGGGACACATCCAACGCTAGCTTATTCGTGGGGAAGAACTGTTCGCCTTCTACGTGTTTCAGAAACAACGGTGAAACACTCGGTGCCCAACTCGCGCACAGGCAAGACTCGCGAAGTGGATATGGGGACACTTGTCTTTGAAGATGTAGGGAGTTGGACAGTTGACGATGTAGTTCTCGCCCTGCAGTGGTTGAATGCGAATGTTCGTAACCCAGTTGTTGAGGGAAGCGTAATGAGCTCATCCTGACCATTATCGCAGCAACTACTTGCCTTTACATCAGCCACGCTCAGCGTATACGACGTTCGTACCTCCAAGGTTATTGAACATGTACCCTTCAATGCTCCGGCATTGATATCACCATCTCTTGGTTCCACGACCGATGGGTCGGTGTCATATTCTGAATCCCTTGGCGATGTCGCTCATAGTATTCGGACATACAAAGGAAAGATATTCCTTTTGGTTAGTCACCACAATTGCCTGTTAAGTGTGATGCTAACCTCGGGTAGTGTCGTGAGGAACTTCAAGTGGGAACAATGCTCACCTGGGCCGACAAGATCCTGTCCCTGGTAGAAAAAGGCGATTTTCTGAGTGCTATTGAACTCACACGATCGTATTATACTGGAGAAGCGCCTGGCAACCGCAATGGACTACCGGATGCCGATCAAGAGCAGAAAGTAGCCCTCGGACAGAAGTTATACGAATTGATGGCAGCATCCGCCAATTATGCGTTCTCCGAGGATAGGATGACAGATGGCACGCATTCTACCCCAGATGGTAGAGGTGTCGACCGCACGTCTCTCTTTGAAGGCTTGGTCACCAGTTGCGCGCGCTCTTGCATTGCTCTTGATGAGTACGATTTCTTGTTCGAAGATTTATTCCAGCACTTTGAAGATGCTGGAATTACTCGAATCTACTTGGAACAGCTTGAGGCGTTTGTGCTGGAAGGCACTATCAACTACGTGCCTCCGCGAATAACCCAGCGACTGGTGGCACTCCATGACGACTCTGGGCAACCCGCCTTAGCCGAACGAGTGATCTGGCACATAGACCCTTCGTGTCTAGACATCAACCAGGCTATTCGTCTTTGTCAAACTCACCAGCTTTGGGATGCCCTAATTTATGTGTACACTCGTGCCCTGCAAGACTATGTCGCACCAATAGTGGAGCTGATCTCCCTCATCCGCCAGTTTTCCTATCTTCGGGGAGATCCTTCGGTTCCAAACGGAGCGGATGCACAACGCACGACTTCCTCGCTCCATCATGCATACAAGATCTTTCCTTACTTCATCAATATTCTCAGTGGCCAGACGTACCCCAGCGGCGAACCATTACTTTCCGATGAAGCTGAGCGCGCGAAGAATGATGTGTACGAGTTCATATTCAACGGGAGATCTGCTGTCTGGCCCGCAGAAGGTGGTCATCTCATCCTCACAGGAAATGGTGCAGAACCCACATACCCTTACGCGCGGCTGTTGCTTCGTTTCGACGCGGAATTGTTCCTTCACTCCTTGGATATCGCCTTCGAGGACTCCTTCCTTACAGACTCCCCAAACATCAGTAGGCTATCCATTGTCAAGATATTATTGGATATTGCTTCGTGTCAAGATCTACCACTTTCCGCCATTATCTTTATCAACATTTTCATCGCACGAAACATACCAAAGTATCCGCAATACATCCATGTCGAAGATATTGATCCTCGCGTTCTACACGACCTCCTCGTATCACTTGCCACCTCTCTTGACCCCGAAACTCGAGAGGATCGCCAGCTCGCTACTGAATACCTCTTATCGGCCTATACACCTGGCGACAGCTCTGAAATAGAGACAATGTTTGAGAGCGCAGGTTTTTACCGCATTTTGCAAAGCCGACGTCGA